>JAUZST010000252.1:13704-46801 GCA_034779995.1 Parotocinclus haroldoi | reverse complement strand
TGTATTACTGTAAAGCTGCTTTGAGACGATGCTACGTTGTAAAAAGCGCTATAGAAATAAAATTGAATTGAACTGAATTGAATTATTTGTAGTTAGGAGTACATGAAAGCTGACTGACTCGTGAGGTTCTGTGAGGATCATGCCAACAGGGCTACAAACAGGGCGACAACATTACGGTAGCCTGAAAACTGCGTAACTATGCTACTGTCTGGTCAGTGTTCATGTCAGCCAATGCCCTGTTTTACAAAATGCAACGCGATGTTTAACTTTGTTTTTTTTTTTGTTTTTCTTTGGGAGTCTAAGATCACTAATGAAAACGATTTCATTTTCCATTTTCCATTTGCTATAAATCGTATAATTCGTGTTTTTGAGTGAAATTTGAGTGAAAACGTGACTTTTGCAAACCAAAAAAAACAAAAAAAAAAAAAAAAAAACAAATGTTCCCTTTTGCTGTCATGACAGCTTTCAAAATCAGACCTTTGGCTCCCACATGCATACGTGATGTGCACCTCATATTTCGTTCATGAGAATCCAGTTTTCTCACAACTCTACACAGTTCATAGCTCTACACAGTCGTCTACACGTTCTATTAGTTTTTATTCTCATGCAGCATTTGTTAATGAGCCAAAATCCCTAAATCCGTAGCACAAAATGACTCTTGAGGTCTAACGGACCGTGTTATTTGTAAGTGCGGCAGAGGAATGGGCTGCAATTGTACACTATAATTACGCAAACCAAATTGTAAACACAAGCTGTATGCTAAGCTATTCTTATCCCAAAAGGTCAGTATTCTGACAAAATTCAAATGGAGGAAATGGTTTTGCCTTACTGTTTAACACAACGAAACCTGCATCGACTTTATTCCAAACCATTGCTATTAAAATAGGATAATTGCTTTTTGCAGGAATCCAAACGTGTAGCCACTGTGGGAGCAATGTGAGTAAGGAAATAAGAGGTAAAAGAGAAAGGGGGGCAATGGGGGTAGGTAGCCTGGAGTTTTGAGGTAACGGATGGCATGTGTTTGAGATTGGAAACAGTTTGGATCAGGAGTAACTAGCCATTTTCCTTTCTAATTAAAGGATTTGGCTCACGTGACCACACGCAGGTGCAATAACACAGACCTGCTGAGAAAGAAAGGCTTGCTTGTGTGAGGTAAAGCCTCTCACTCGTGCTGTGGGAGGTTCCTAGGCACACAGGATGGAGCTGAGGAAGCTCAAACCACTTCAATTACCTTCATTAGCATTCCCGGTGCTTATTTCAATTGACGGCAGCGGGGCAATGTGAAGAGATGAGTAGAGCAGAGGTACTTCATCTAAAGGGCATCTTGTGACGTTTGACAATACAATTATCAGTCACCAAAAAACACCAAGGAAATAATAGTTTACTGAAGCATACAGACCATAAATGTTTAAAGTGGGAACTTACATAACATATTTTTGTCCATGGTATTGAAATGAGACGCATTCAAGGAGCATTGCTCGGATGTAGAAACAGGCCATGTGGTGTCTTTTCAGATCAAAATAAAGACATAATTCTGTATGGGTACTAAGTCCAAATTCAATTACGGAGTCATGGACATTGCTTGTGTGTTTTCACGCACTTAGAGAGTGCTGGATTTTGACTCAGTTGTTGGATTTCTCATCACGTTTTCTCAGTCTGCACATGCAAACAGCCATAACTGAATGGAATGTGGAGCTGTCACAAAATGCCTAGCAGAACCAAACATGATTACCAGGTCTACTTATTCTAAGAGGCTTGATTCTACAGACTTGGTTGCATGTTTCTCTTGCAAGAGCTGACACACCTTGAGAGTATATTATCAAGGAACTGTAGAGTTTCATTATTTAATGATCAGACTTCGAAGTTTGTATCACATCCATCTGTGAGATTATTTGCTGAATGCAAAATAGAAATCTGCTTGTTGCCTGAGTCATGTAATATCAAAGCTTTCCAAAATCAGATTTTCAACAGTTTCAGATTAAGTGCATATAAAGAGCGTAAAGAGAATATAGATTCTAGACCCTAACAGAGAAGCCAAAGGCAACAGTGTCAAGGCAAATCTCACTGAGACGCATATGAACAACACTTGCTCAGTATAAAGTGGCCATTTTTTGTAATTCAAAGGCTTCATATTGTTTGCATGCACTGCTTCATAACTTTCTTTAAAAACTGTGGATGCTTGCAGGATATCTAAATAACACACTATTCTACCAAACATGGAAAATGACAGAATACTAAACTTGTGCCACGAGTTCCAAAGAATACATTTACAGTTTTCTTTAATAATATCCATAGTCTGGTCGAAAGGCGTTAAGTGTGTCTCGGGCAGTGGGCATTCAGAAGGTTCTCTATCGTGCTTTGGTTCAGCACAGGGTCTCATCAGGTTGTGAGATGTAAGTGAGAATATCTGTCCTCCGTTTAAGGGGAAAAATGTAAGTGAAAAGTGTAAGGATTTCAGCCAAGTAGGTCCGGGAAAGAGTGAGGAAATTCCAGCTGACGTGTTGGATAGGGGAGATATTGACACACAGGCCAGAACAAAGAACAGCATGGAGCCACATTATTCGTGCTGACGTGTCACCGAAAGTAAGGCGCTGCTAGCAGAATTACAGCACATGATTATTAACAGAGAAATTAGAGAAATTAAACTAATTGTCAATATAGGGAGCAATGTTAAAAGAAATATAATAATATAGATATAGCTATATTTTATGAGATTTTATTGATGAACGATAACCAGACGATACTTTGGCAGTGTATTTCTTGGGTCTGAATTATTCCAAAGGTGTTTGGACCCACCTCTGTCTGCCACCTCCCTTTGGCACCTGCTATCTAACTGTCTATGTAAGACTTCATTTGTTATGTCTTGCCATCTGTTGCTTTTCTTGTTGTAACGCATTTTCTTGTGTAAATTCCACTAAGGTATGCTGAGTGTGTTTTTATGCTGGTGCCTTGGCTGGTTTAATCCATAATGGTCAATACCATTTTGTCATAATCCTCATATATATTGCACGCTGGTTAGTTTACAGATGGTGAAATGAGCTGTCTTTAACTCACATTTCCAAAACTGTTTGCAGATTAAATATAACGACTTGGACTGGGAGGCTCGTGGTACCTAAATTTCGTCTCCTGGCCCAGTTTGTTTAGACATTTTAACTTCAGTCATGTGCTTTGATGTAGAACACTGGCACTCATTCCAAAAATGCAGTAGTCTGTCCTGTCTGGCTACATAAAGCATTAAATATGCGAACTCTTAAAGTGTGTTTTTAACAGCTTTTGTGAGTGACATAGGCAATAACGTCAGCTCAAACAGTTTTATAACAACAAAAGATACTATCATAAACGCTACATATCGCACACCTTTAACCCATAACACTGAATGGAAAATTTGGCTAGTACGGAAGCTCTTATGAGAGTCCGAAGTGGCAAGGTAAAACTCGTTGAGACGTGTAAAAAAGAAGAACCCATGAGAAGAACCACGCTCCAATGGTGAACCCATTCCCCATTCCTGGACAGTGGAAACCCTCGCGATGTCCAGTTAGGCTTGGCTCATGACAAAAAGTACAAACAGTTTGGTTGAAGCATGCGCGATATTCCATATGAGCCACCTTATTTCACCTGTATTAAATTACAAATGCTTCCTATTGCTTCACGTGTATTGCTCCATATCAGCTTCGTTCAAAAATAGTGAATTCCTGCTAACTGGAGGATGTTTATTTAATACGCACCAACGATAAGCCAGCGATAATACCCAACCTGTAAGATGAAGAAGTACACAGTGTATACTCAGGCATGCGATACAGAACTTGCGCAAGTTGCAGTGTACAAAGTAAACTGCCCAGTTTTCATCTCATAAACCCACTCATGTGTTTATACATTACACAAGAAAAAAAAAAAAAAAAAAAAAGTTTCACAAGACACAACCAACAGTCTTCCTTTTTTTTTTCAAAACAAAAAAAAGCCAGTGTGGAGGGAAAAAAAAAATCCCCCCCCCACCCACCCCACCCCACCATGCACACACCTGCTGCTGTTGAAGGTGCAGTAAATCCACAGGACTGATCTCCCCATTGGCGTCGCCGTTGGACCCGCCTTCTCTTCCTCCACCCTCTGATTGGCTGCTCAGACTGCTGACTCCATTTTGGTTGGAGGACACCGTCCGAATGGTCTCCGTTGCTGATTCTACCATCATCACGTGGCACCTGAGCGAACGGGGACAGGGAGGAGGAGGGGTAAGTTGTGTCTGACAAAGACTGAATGACCATGAACGATCACGGGTGCTGAAGTTGGCTAACGCTACTGTAAAATCACAGAAAACAGGTTACGTAACAAAATTGCGAACACGCAGATCTAACCGACAAACTATTCACTTTGGCCATTGACTGTGACAGCCCTTACATGCACCCTGTTTGTGTATCCCACGCCTCAGCCACATTTTCAGTTCAAACTAATTGACTGGCACAAATTGCAGTGGGCCTGTGCATCAACTGAGCCTTTTAATGAAGTACACTCTACACAGGAATACCTCAAAAGCTGAGAGGATGAAGGTCTTAGGGATGTCTGGTTGGAGAATACTCCAGTGTGTGTTGATCAGAAGTGCCAAACTGGGGGTGGAACAAATCTCTAGATGCAAAAAGCCACTATACACAACAATCGTCTCTATTTCGGTGTGCCGTCTGTTTCTCGTCGGGTTCCTCTTTGAGACAGGGGTTTGATGCATCTGCTTGCAAACACCAAGAGTCCCTTTTAATTAGAAACCAATTGGGCAAGTAGACCTGTTTTGGCGAACAAACAGCACATTCAACAATGGAGGAATGCAGGGGAAGAGCGTGGGAGATGAGTGATTAGAGCTGCTGGGATACACAAAAACCTTCAAATGCGCAAACGCGACCCGAGCACCTCTTCTAATAACAAGCGCCGGCTCGTCTTTCTGCCTCTTCCAGTTTTAAAAATAAAGTTTTGTTTGCTTTTGTTTATGTCTTTGTACCCATACAGCTCTGGGCTTGTCAAACAAAATGCCATGCAGGCATTCGAGCAATGATTAACTACTGGGAATGAGGGGCAAATGTTTCATTAGTGGACTGAGATACAGAAAAAAAAAAAAAAAAAACAGATAGCAGAAGCGAACCTGAATTTTTCCTGGCAAAATTCCACCAGATGCTTGTTTAGAAAAAATATAAAGACAACAATACAGGCTGTAGCAGGCTATGTTTGTTGTGGGAGCAGATTTATCAGCAGAAGGCACTACCAGCCACAACAACAGCTGCAGAGCTAACAGATAGAGTACAGCTCCGACAAAGCCGCATTAGTGAGAACGAGATGATGCACTTGAAAACCAGCGGTTTCTCGTTCCAGGGGCTTAAGACGAGTCCGATTTCAGAACTTTCAACACAGCGCAAGGTCTCTAAAGCGTGTCATTTAAACCCACCTGGCAAAAGTTTGGCTGCTCACAGCAAAGATGTGACACTTTCACGCTTAGCCGGCATGACCGAAAGGGATGCTGACATACCCCACACTATAGGGGACTGCAAACCAAGATGAGGGCGGTTTGACTTTGAATAAACCCCAAATCCATCACCAAATTCTTTGAAGAAAAAGGAATTATGTGCACTTACTAATCCAATCACTGTTAAAAATCAGATTTTCTCCGTAATATGAACAACGTGTTTAGACTTGGGTAACCAGAGAAAGGGAAAGCTCCAGGTTTAATAACCAGAATTCTACTTTACAACCATCCAATAATCTCACAGAAGTATGCGACATACAATTCCAGCTTTACTACTTCAGGAACGTCTCTGCAAAAGTCTTTAGAAGTTGTTTTGCAAATGCTGCATTTAATCCCAAGGTTGTCAGATATCTTGTGAGAAAAAACAAGCAACTGGGACTATGGAATCAAGCCCAAAAGGAGCGAAACCCCTCAGAATACGCGAACTTAGCAACCATGTTTGATTCTGTAGCATGAAGATTACGTTTGTGTGCATGTACATGCTGAGAAAAGTGGCTGAAATCAGAGGGAACACGTGATGATAAACGATAGATAATCAGGTTTCTTAATCTGAATCTAACATCAGAATCGATTCGCAGTATGCGATTTACATGATCACTTACGTAAACAGACTGCAGACACTGCAGAAATCCAATTATGATCAGTTTAGTAATTGCATCTAATCACAGTTGCATAGATCTCTACCCAAAGGCTCCAGTTCCAGTCCCTAATTATGGCACACCACAAAGCCTTATAAAGGTAAACGGGCCAAAGGCAGACAGAGGTATGAGCATGGACGTATCCAGTAACGGCCATAGATTTGAGCCATGATGGGAGCTCATAAAAAAAACAAAAAAAAAACTCATACCGTTAATTACAGCACAGTGTTTTTACCAAAGTACTGTAAGGCCGTCTGAGCTGCTGCCGAGGCTTGCTGGGTCTCGTTCAAGTCCCACCACCCCCGCCTCCCCAAAGAACTTTGACCCTGAAGAATATTGAGGGATGTATTTTAACTGCTAGGGGTGTAAAGCAGGGGGGGGGGTGGTAAGACATATTGATGCATTCTTTTTCAGACTCAAGAGATAAAGAATGCATTTGAAAGGGAGTGGGGCAAATAAAAACCTATGTCTTCCTTTTAATTGGACTGAAGAGAAATAAGACTGAACTTGCCTTCGCTTGAGGGAGTACTAATCAATCAAACAAAAAAACTGCGCAAACTAGCATCTTCCTACTGTAATGTCCCAGACTTGTCCGTGCGTTTTGAGCTTTTGGGCTTCTCTGTCTTTCTTTCAAACTTCTAATATCAGCAGATTTTATTTGGAACTTCAGAAAAGGGTGGAGGGGCCCATGATTCATCCTCTATCCTGTTTCTGCAAGTACAGAGCATGTAACAAGCAACCCGAAAGCTCTCCTAACCACCAGTTAAGAGCTGTTTATATTGCTGATACTGAGAGTTGCTAAGGCAAAGCAGCAACCAGAGAATAAATAAATACCTGCTCAAAGTTCTGGCTGTGCCCAAGAGTGCAGGACTGAAGGGGAAAAAGTGAAAGCTGTACAGATTTTTTTTTTTTTTCATGCAAGCGTTGTAATTTAGGGAAGTAACATACGCAAAACAAGCTCCGGAAATGGTGAAACAAACCACAATTTATATCATTCATGTTTAAATGTTGCCTTTCCCAGAACTAAACCTTTTTTTTCTGTCTCTGCCAGCTGCCAGTACACACCCAGACATTTAGACGTTTTTTTCTTTTCCATTATTTTCCCTCCTCCCTCATCTGAACCAGGTATAATACCGATTGAAAAACAATCTACACCTAAACCAAACATGCTGATTAAGCTCGGTACTACCCAGTCTCAAGCCTTGGATCTATGGACATAAGTCTTTGTAAGGGGGAACTTTGTTAAGCTGACAAAATAATGCTGCATGATCTAAGGTTTCAACAAAAAGCAAAGGTGTCTCAGAAACATCTTACACCTCACTTTCCTCGGTAGCTGCGATATGAAAGATAAGACATCAAACCCCTTATGAGCCAAAAAAACAGTTCTCCCTTTCAATCTTACACACTCTGTTTCAAAAGGTTAATAAAAAAGTACTATATCTCGAAAGATATACGTCAACAGCGTGTCTGCCTTAAACAACATCCTCTCAGAAAGTCTATAAACTTGCCTTAAATGATGACAGGCTCTAGTCGGCTTGCCCGGGTATTGGGATGGACCAGAGACAAAGCCGGCAAGGAATTAGACACATCTCTACAGCTGCCCGAGAGCTTCTCATTTTGGAGGGTACAGAGGCTGCTGGATTGTGAGCTAAGCCTGGATTTCAAACCAGTTCTGCTCTGGAAGACAAGTGCCGCCATTCAATCGTTAAACCTTCAGAAGGAGGGAAAGCATGAAACTGCATCCAGTACTTTATATGGAAAGTCTGACAGCATAATAGCAAATAATTACATTACCTACATGTGTATTGTTTACTGAAATCAACTGCTACTGACGGAAATAGGCCTTCCGCCCAATTTATACCAATTCAGTGCTTAAGAACACCCAAATAGTGTCTGAATCTTCCACACTGCATTACTTTTACTGGTTAGGGAGGTGAGGCATGAGGTCCAGATTGGGCAGTGTTTTAAGGAGCATGCTAATTACACTATGGTTTATATGTAACACAATCATATACAGTATTGGGCAAAAGTCTTAGGCCACAATTAGATTCGAAGCACAGTACCATCGTTTTAGAATATAATAGTATCGTTTAGTATATAATAGTATAATGACCACATGCACTGCTCCCAAGTATTAGAAAATATTGAAATATCCCCTAATTTTTGGAAGAGGTATATAACTATTTATCTGCCCCTGATTTAAATACAATCAGAGGCTGCAGGGGATTTGTATGCAGCATTAAAAACTGAAAAATACGAATTCATTAATTAATTTATTACCAGAATTAATTCATTAGACTACAGTAGCAAGCATGTAGTGTGACACCTGAGCAGCAGCAGAATCTGGTTGCCAAGCTGACCGTATAGTCCTAAGAAAGAGTGGACTTTTGCAAGAGTAGCACCCAAGAACCGTTTCTTTTTGGAAAGGGGAACATGATGAACAGGCTAAGAGAATCTAAAGGCTACAAAGATCGGAATGAAGAGCAGTGGAAGTTAGTTTAATGGAAAATTCCAAAAAGAGTGGCGTAGCACTGCCACCTTGATTGTTTAACTAAGAATTAACCATGTACACGTATGTTCATTTTTCTTATTTCAAGACAAACCAGTCATTAGTGGAAGACATCTGTACACAACATTTCCACTGAACTAAAATATGTTTAAAGAAAAGGTAAAAAAAAAAAAAAAAGAAAAAAAAAGAAAAGTGAGAACGCAATGTGTAATTTGGTTTTAGCTACACCCCGCACTATGAAAAGCATCTCCCAAAAATGGAAATTCATCATGTGGTAATGATGACAAGTTTAACCATATTTATGAAAAATGAAATGTCACTGAGGGTGTTTACTTTCAATGTTTGTTTTCCATCCCCTTCTGGAACTTGTTTTCTCTGCTTATAGTTTACATATGGGTATACCGAAGCCCATCGCGGTTCGTTTTTCACCAAGAGGGTTATCAGTGCCCCTTTTTGCACCTGTGGATTCCTCCTCCATTTTTCTTCTCCTTGTTTGAGTTTTACACGCTCTCACCTCTTTCATAACTCTCGCTGGTTAAAAGCTTTATGCAGGTTTATTTACACAAGCCCACAAAAGACCCTTTCGACAGCCTTGCGTCAGCCTGCAGGAATGAACCTTATTAATAAAACAAACACAAAGCTGACGCGATTGCAAGAGACAGCTATGATTGTGCCAACACATCTCCCAGCCACCCCCGGGCTACCTGTGTGATATCGATTCCACTGAGAAGTGCACACTTCCCCCCCCCCTTGCCTGGGTTAGCGTATCTTATTTAGCAAGAGAGATGACTCAGTAAACACTCGAAGGGAGTTGCTCGAGGGAACAACTGATCCCAAAAGACGGTCGTTACTGAACAAAAGTGGAAGTAATGCAAGTTATATTACAAGACATAACGGACATTTACGTGTAACGATAATAAAGTATCGTGCTAAAATTTAGAGGGGAAATTTCAAAATGTATATGATGCGATTAAAAGAGAAGCATTTGATTTTATTTCATTAAACAGGCACAGACTCAATTAAGGTGACCGAGTAGCAAGTGACATGTTCATAGGGGGAAGCATGTTAAACTGGACGAGAGTGCCCCATAGTGACTGTTCAGTAGGGTGTATGGTCACCCAAGAGTGCCAAAACGCACCGGCAGTGATGACGATCAGATTATCCAGCAGTTCTTGTGGGATCCTCTTCGTATTCATTTTGAAACACCCCACTAATTTTTGTGAGCAGTGTGGTAAATAACTGCATTAGAGATGGTGGAAAAATCTGGGTGGTACAGCGACTTATTAATCTTGTTTATTTATTTGCCTGAACAGGAAGAACTGCCCTGGAGATCCAAACACCCAAGAGCTACGGAAGGATAGGGTGTATTTGTGTTAGCAACCCTCAATGCCGGGCCAAGGGGCAGAGGGCAGGTGTTTTCCTTGCATACGTATGTGGATTCAGGGTGGACTTCAGTTTCTGTGGTCAGAGCACACAAGTGATATAAATGCATTTCCTAAAGAGCCTTTCCCTGCTGATATCCATCAAGGGTGAGAAAAATTGGGTGTGGTGTTTGTATATTGCTGGCAGTATTTGCACAAAATTGAAATACAGTAAAGATTTAATGAATTTGTACCTGTTTATTTGACCAGTTTTTTGTTCCATCAGTCAAGGTTGTAGGGGACGACCAAGCCAAACGACTGCTCAAATAAATTACCAACCAAACAGGCCAACTGTGATGTCATTGAACGGGAGAAGCTCTCACACCAAACAGTTTTAGGGACAAATTAAGGGGCATCTATCCTTCATGGTGCTCCCGTCAAGAACCACATTTATTCCAGGGCCTTCTGAGGTTTGCATTCTCACCGCCGCTCGCAACCATGTGTGAAGTAATGCAGTTTTTACTTTTATTTCGGAGATCTGTTGTTTATATGGCGACAAGTGTAAAAACAGATCTAAAAATGGAGGTTGCCAGTGACCAATCACTGTGACCAAGTGGGAGCTAAAAAGTCCCTATTCACAGCGTTCTAAGAACAATTTTTCCTAGGCTGCACGGTGCAAAAGCGTGAAAAAGGGGATGCTTTCTATTTCCAAACTCTGGAGACTACGGAGCGAAAAGCACAGGGTTTGATCAAAAATAATAGCTAGTTAAAATCTCAGTATGTTAACCACTAGCGTAGGTACAACGCTTACAAACAGATATGGCTTCTATAATGGATTTCATTGACTCAGAAACAGGCGAGCAAGAATCTGGTCAATGAGAACTCAAGAAGAGAGCAAACGAATGAGGGCCTCTAAAAACGCCACCAAGCTCCCAAAAGAGAGCTAATCTAAACTCCTGGCTGCCTGCTAGTAGACTTCACCTTGCTCTTCCCACAGTGGCATCAAAGCACTTGAGCCACCCAGTTCTCATTAGTGATCAACTCTCGGGAATGTTCTGACACCAAAGGAAAACTCATTGTTTGAAGACCGCTTATCCGGGCACTCATGCGTTTCTTTTTTTTTTTTAATAAGAGGGTAGCCATCTTTCTCTAGCATGTTCCACTTGGCATTCTTCTGCTGTTGCTCTGGCCACTCACGAAGCACTCGTGGATTAAAAAAGACCAATATGCTGCATCCTCAGCATCTAGGGCCTTTTGTTTAACCACTTGTTTAAAAGAAAGTGGATTTAAACGCACCAATGTAATTTCAGACCTGGCTCAATGGGAAAGGACGTTTGGGGGTGTTTTGTAAATGCATATTATTTAGGACTATTGTTTCACACTTGGTGGGAGGCACTGTGATATCTGGGTTTAAAAAAGTAACCTGTTTTGGTAGAGGGTGAAGTCAATGGCACAGCGTTTCTCTCATGTGATGACATGGATTAGGTCCAGGAATTTGCAGGTGAGACTCATTAGCACACAAAATGCATAGAAGAAGCAGCAGCACTTGATCACTTCTTCTGCTCGCTGCTCAGCTTCAAAGAGGAATTACCAGACTTGCTTTCCTCCTCACTGACCCAGCATCTCAGGAAACTCTGCGGGTCTCCGTCCATGCCAACTTAAAAAGTGCAAAGTGCAAATGCTGGAAATCAGTGCAGTGTTACTGAGCGCTACATTACTACATTACGCTCAACCTCTGTGCGTCCAAAGACCAATTCATTTCCTTAACATGCTAACTGAGATGGGAGGAGGGAATAAAGTCAAGGCAGTGAGCAAAACCATCGACATTCATCATTTTAAACATACACCTTCGATCTCATGATAACAGCGCATCTAGGTTGGAGTCTATTGTCCTACTATTTGGAAACTGCTCTTGCTGAACCCTTGCCAGGTTACATCTCATGGTTCCCTGCAATAATGTATGTCTAACAAGTCTGTGGAGGAAATTTATTAATTGCCAACCGTTACAATATCTACCGCGTATAAAGGACCATTCAATGTCCAAGGACAATTTGAAATAGGAGAAAAAGAATTACAGATATTACAGGAAAGAAGGACATGACAGAAACCTTCCTTGAACCAATAAAAAGCAAAGGAGGAAAATAAATAAAGACACACACACACACACATACCATATGGTGCTGTGAGTACATTCGGCTGTATTCAGTCCAGAGGCAAAGTCCTGTTTGCAAAGTCCATAAAGATTAGCCCTTCTATCAGGTGGGCTCCGCCACGATAGGTAAACACTGTTGACATTCTGGTTTGATGAGATGGTTTCAGAGTGAGTATCTGCAACCAAGGCAAACATGCACTCAACTGCCACCACCCGCTCCGTTTTTATCCCGACCTGCACTAAGTGATTTTCCAGACTGCGTCTGACGTTTGAGAGAGTGACGATTGCTCTATGAGACTCCATCTCCATTACACTCACAAGTTGTGGCAAATATTTAGAACAGGTGTGGTTCGCTCGCAGATGTGCCACTTATCAGTTGCAGAATCCACTGAATCTGGGCACGCTGAGTCTGATAAACCACATCAACAACAACAAGCAGTTTAAGCAAGAAAAGCAAGTTATCGGTTTCCATCCAAACTTGCTTTTAATTATAAGCAAGCAAGGGCTGACGGATAATATCCTATGATCACCGAAGATAAACAACCTGGAGGAATTTAGGAGGTTTAACAGGCTAATGATGGGGCAAGGAGCTAATACGCAAATTGTATTTAACATGGCAGCATAGAGGCTTTTATGGCTTTCTGTGAACCAGGGATCTAACAGTCAGCCTTGCCGCACAATTAGCGTCATCATTTATGAATATGACCTTCAAAGCGCAACGGCTCTCGCCAAGATCAAGATTGAAGAATGAGCGACTAGGATTACATTGTGAAAAATAAGTGCATCGACGGGGGCAGCAGCAGCAGAGAGAGAGAGAGAGAGAGAGAGAGAGAGCGAGAGCGAGAGAGAGAGCAATTAAGGGTCATTTGCTCTTTAAGAGAGTGTGCTGGATTAAAATACAAAGAAACGAGAGCAAATTGTGAGGGAAGCAACTTTCCATCCAGTACCACTGGTAGGCAAGAGGACGTAAAATATTAATAAACATGAAGACATACATAAAACATGAAGTGGACAAGGCAGGGGTTTCAAGAAGGGGAAAATTGATCCCTCGGCATGAGGGATCAAACCTACCGCTCCAAAGTCAAGCCCAGATTAGCCATTCTAATGTGCTTATTATCCACCGTGACCATTTCAGAATTAATCTAAGAATAAGTCAGAAGGACACGGAAATGGATACTACTCCAACGTCTGTTTGTTTTTTTTTTACGCCATTAGGACTGGACAGCTGAGAAAATACATTTAACAGTTGAAAAGGATGTTCCTCAAACAACAGTCGAAAGCACCAAGTTGCCTCGACTTCCTCGTTGAAAACTATTACATCCCAACCAGAGTTGTCACGAGTCTAGCGTCTAACTCGAGAACACTGGGCTTCAGGTGGGTCCTGAACAGGGATGGGAATGGGAAATTTAGAGTAACCAGTTCTACCACTCTGCAATTCTTGGGAGGTGGGAGGAGCATTCAGGTGCCAGGCACAAGAACAACAACCAAAGCCAAAAGCCTACAGCTACATCTAGGCATTTAACAGACACCCTTATCGATTACTTACAGGTGATGCAGTCTTAGAATTGCGGGTGCATGGTCTTACTCAAGGACCCAATAGTAGATAGAGGTTCCATATACTTAAGGGTCTAGTACCTTAAATGCACTGTTATCACAGTCCCATAGAAAAAGAGAGCCCAATTAAGCGCCAGTTGCACTCTTTTGTGAAGCAGGGCAGCACCAACACCACATTCTGTACCACTATATCACTTTGTTCCCCTGCTTGTCCTGGAATCCACTGCAGAACAGGCAGAAGTGGCTGTTATCGAGGTGGACAGTTATTCTCCAGACCCCAGTGTGATGCCTGACCCAACTGGGATGCCAACCCAACAGAATTTAAACCCGAACGGTGATGGGGCGGCATGTTTGGCTGCTGCACCGCCATGGTGGCCCCTGCTCCACTGTGCCACTAATTTGTTAAGGACTGGGGCTACACGCATTCTGGATTAAGCAATCGGCCAAATAAAAGTGGATAAGATAAAATTGTATAATTCCTCTTTCAAAAGAGAAAGACTGCATTTCAGAATGAATGAACTGACTGAATCCAATAGGCTTCTCAGTCGAATAAAATTTAATTTCCCTGTCATAAAAACACGAATTGTGCATAAGAAATGATAGCAATTCACTTTTTTTTTTTTTAATAATAATTGAATTTTTGAGCTTTGAACACTTCTGAGCTTGGTGCAAAGGACCGACACACCTTCACCCATCCACCGACACACATGCAGACAGAGCACACACACTTCACTGTCGAATGGAAACGAGCCGCTCTGCGTTCTGTTCTTTTATGTTTACACTCAACATGATAAAAATGAAAGCTGAAACATTACCATTCTCTAAAGTGTGGCTTATTACTATTTAAAAAATGTTCTATAATTTAGCGCAGAGCTTGAATGCAAATTAATATCACCAGAATAAACACAAGAGGAGGCATTACTCATTTGCATCATACTAATACTGACAGAATAATTAATGGTGTGATATAAATAAATTAAAAAGGCAGTTCATCTGAAAAAGGATGCCTTCAGTTCAGTTTAGTGAAACAGTACAGAAAGGTAAACTTCAACAAAGATGCAGCATTCAGTGCTCGGCTGTCAGATGGCGTCAACATTTGAGGAAGTTAAAAATGTTTGCTACGCCGTAAAATGAAATCTGTTCCCACCAATCACTTTGTTATTTAAACCTCCATGTTTCTACACTTATTGTCCTAGCATATAAATGCACGTTGTAGCGCTACAATGGCACACTGTAGTGCATCCGTTTCCCTACGTACTTTGTTTTTAAACTTTACTCTTAATCCATTTATGCATATACACTTTCACTCATTAAAATGATATGAATGAATGAATCCATCAGTGCACACACACACACACACACACCACAGTAATTTAGAAGCACCAATTGACCTAAGATTTGTCTTTGAAACTTCTTGAAAAAAACTAAAAGTGAGAAGCAAACTCCGAAGCTACTCTTACTATAACATGTTTATAGATTTCTGCTTCCATCAAGTCGCTTCATCAACTTTCTGTCCTTAAATAAAGTCCATACGTAAGGGGTTTGGCAACTTTGATCATACAGAAAAATTGAGTCAGGGCTTATTGTCTAACGTCAGAAGCCGACCTCACAGTCATGTTCTTAAATCTAGTGGAAAGCTCTTTTAGAAGAACAAAGGCTGTGGCAGCAAATGTAGGAGGTAAACACCATAATAACACCCCATTCATTTTTGTGACATGCATTATCTGGCAGACGACATCTTTTAAACTTTCCAAAACTGCAATTTATTTAGCTTTGGGACACTGCAAAGGGTTTTCGCTTTTCCTTTGCTATACATAATCACACGCTCTTGTTTTATTAACTCATTGTACATCATTTCACATTGAAAGTATGTTTCTGAAAAAGGAAATGCCAAGCTAAGGTGCTGCCCGCCTCAATGTGTGTGTGCGTGTGTGTGTGTGTGTGTGTGTGTGGTGGGGGCGGTGAATGTGTCGCACTTTAGAGCACGTGATCGTGCACGCAAACCCCACTCCTAAGTGACAAAAAAAGAACAACATAATTGGAGAAATGTACGCAGTAATAATAGGTATTCAGAAAATGATAATTCATATTAAACAGGGTGCATAAAGTCAGCCTCATTTGCATGTTTTAGATTATATGCATTTCAAAAGTAATTTCCGCAGGGCATATGAATGACATTAATTCCCCCATGGTTTCTGCTATAGACCTCAAACTATCAAACACTCAAACATTCAAAAGATGAATAAAAAAAAAAAAGTACTGCCACATTCGCGAGGGGAGATTTCAAGGTTAAAGTATTTTAATGCACATTTGAAACTTCTGTCTTGCTGTTTAAAGTTGTTTGTAGCCTAGTTTAAAAGTCTCTGTAACATCTGAACTGAAATGTCTAAAGGGCCTATTTAAAAACTTTATTTTTATATCGACTTTTATTTAAAAAAAAAAAAAAAAAACCTTTGTTTTTTTATAATTGTTTTTAATACAAACAAAGTTACTTTTACACCTAATTTGTTCTCAAATTCTTTTTTTTTTTCCCCCGGTACATTTATAAGTATCTATATACGTTATTTTGGCCACCAGTATTTCACAATAACTACACAAATTATAATTTGTTACTTAAATTTTTTAATTATAATTACTGTAATACTGTCAATTAATTATTCCATACTAATTATATTACACTATGTAAAATCTTCCAATATAGAGAAGCATTAAAATCTGATGAATTCCAACACATATACTTTTTTATTTTAATTAAGAAGAAAGTGTTTTTATAACTATTAAAAAAAAACACCCTTATCCAAATCGTCTTACACTTATTACACATGGGTCCAAAATAGTTCAAAAGCTACACCGCAATGTTTATGATGGTTATTTCTAATCGTTTTTCATTACCTGAACACACAATATGGTGGGAGATGATTTTAAAAAGAAAAATAATTATTGATCAAATTACTGAATCATTAATTGAATGTACGTCTCATTAGATGCAGCCTGTTTACACAAGTAATCTTTTCTAAAGACTTTCGATTCATAAATGGGATATTAGTAATTAAGAGGTAAAAATCATTATGGAATCTATAATGTGTTCCATTTCTGAATATGTATTTTATATGTAAGCAGCTAGTATTTACTATATGCGTATTATTATTATTATTATTATTATTAAAGGATAATATTTTCAACAATAAAGTAAGGGCGAGAGAAAAAGAGAGACCCTGTTTAGCCACAATTCATTTAAAGAGGAAGAAATTGAGAATAAAGGCCCAGCAGCAAAAAAGGAAACCCTCAGGATCTGCGATTCAAGTGGAAAATGGGCTCCGGAGTCAAAAGCAGGACATTTTTGTGTTATTAGAGAGTCTGGTGGAGCCACGCTGTAACTCCCGAATCATTACGAGCAGACGCACAACGCATGAATGAGCAAGATGGCCCCCACCTGTTTGTCTGTGTCTCCAAGTCAATTCACAAAAGTCGCCGCTGAAGAAGAAAAGTAGCCAGGGCTTGGGCAAAGTGGGGAGAGAGAGAAAATAGAAGACAGGGAAGAGGCGAGCTACGGATTTGCAGATGGTGCCGGCAGTTTATAAATAGCACTTCTACAATTTCCAGTTTGGATGATCTCACTAACAGATTTGTTTGTGTGACGCTGTTTGCGCCGAACGGTAATCTCTGGAGTGAGAAAATATGAGCGCGCACAGTAACACAAATACAAGCCCTGGGTACTGGGAAGGCTTTTCTAACAATTTACACAATCCAACTTATATGGAAAATGCAAACAATTACGCTCGGATGAAATGTGTGTCTTGTCAACACATATGGTATTATGTGTAGATATTTATTTAAACTGGATTACTGCTAAGCACCAAAACCCTCATGTCTCTGCTAAAATCTGTCTATAAATTAGGTACAGTTATGCACTGCAATGTCTGACCTCCTATACGTCCATGGTACTGTAGTTTCTGCTGATAGATATATATATATATATATATATATACAGATAGTTAGAACTTCCAGTGAATATCTGAAGACAGAAATCAAGCTCAACCATAGTTAGTATGTGTGCATTGCTTTAACTTTTATTTGGTGTCTTACACATATAACCAGAAGATCCCGGGTTCAATCCCAGGGTGGAGCGGCCTGGGTCCTGAGTCTGCATGTCCTCCCCGTGTCTGTGCGGGTTTACTCCATGTACTCCAGTTTCCTCCCACAGTCCAAAGACGTGTGTGTATATCTACCTGGTCTTGATATAACATTGTGTGTGCCTCTGAAATGGCCACTGATGCAGATAGCGACGTTAAAGAAACCAAATAAACAAACCACTTGGCTAAGCAAGAAAGCAAGAAGACCAGATGAAGTAGAGAGAACCTGGTATCTAAATCCTGGAGCATCAAGTTTAGCTCCTACATGTCTAGGTCTTCTCCGAAAATGTTCCACTTGCCGTGGTATGAGACTGCATAATAACAGTTTGAAAAGAGGCAGCGGCTTCCCTTGTTTTAAAGAATCACGGCAGTATGATCGGGAGAATTAGTCATGCCAAGAATGAAAAGAAGAAGCTCAAATTGTGGAACTACAACTAGAAACTACAAATACGAAATGCATGAAGACACTGACTTTCAGTTCTTATGAAAGAGCCTGAATTATCACCCACGCCCATCTTCGATCTGATTTCCATACTACACCCCACATTGGTCTCTGACCTTCTGGTCATCCACCTGAAACTTGTTTCCTGTGTCTAGCGCTCTTTCGGTTTCCGAAATATCCGCAAAATCTTACTACATGTACATATGTACATATTTCAATCAGCTCTTCCCTCCAGGTGGAATCACTTCAAACGTAGCACTTCCAAAGGCAATCTAACAAGTGTAGAACAAATGGCATGTTTTAAAGAAAAGAGGATATTAAATGAGCAAATAAAAGCTTCTCATAATACAAATATGAACTTAAAAACGGAATAAGACTCAAGAATAGGTTCTGGTTTTGAAGGCAAACTGTTCCTGGTGAAGCCCCCTGGATCAGTCAACGTACACACCTGTGCTCTCCTTTCAGACTAAAGCTGCCATAACTTATCAATGTTTCATTTTCAGAATCAAAGCAGTGTTTCTGAACTTTCCAAGTCTGCTTAAGTTTCAAAAACAGCTAAAGAAACAGATGAAATGGGGTCTGGCATCTTTTTACACAGCTCAGTGAATCCTCCGGCTCTCATTCATCGCTTTTTAGCTTTAAAAAACAGTGGACCTTCATATTTGTCATTTCGGATTGTTTACCTATTCCACAGCAAATTGATTTTTACATCTCCCCTTTCCTGGAAGTGGCTGGCAGAAGGCCTGCTTTTTGGCGCCAGGGCTCTGGAGAAACGTTTCAAACTTTTGAGCATCAAAGTAATTTAAATGATACAATGCCTCTTTTGACTTGAGCACCTCTGTTACCTTCTCGCATATCCTTTCCTCTTCAGCCAGTTCATGACAGTATTAAACACCCCCCTTCTCGTCAGAAGACTTGTTGCATCATGACAGTATGACGATCACAAGGGATTACCTACTGGATCTAGCACAAGTCCTTTTGGATGTTCGGGCTTATAGAGTTTGAAGCAACCCGTTGTGTCCAGATTCAGAATCCCCTTCGGATATCTAAAGTGTGTGAAAGTGTTTCTCCAACTGCCTGGAGAATGTGGCCCATCATTGCTGAGACTCCTGATGACTTTACCTGCCCACAAATCATGCAACAAAGACGGCACAGAGAATCGTCTAGCAGAAAAAAAGGCCCCTGGTGCTATTCGGAAAATACATACCTCTGCCACAAATGGATTCCATATGAGTTTTCACTGCCCCGGTGGACTAACAAAAACTGTCACGCGGCTAAATTGGTGTCACCTACAGGGTCGTGATTAATAGTTGCATAAATGTGCTCGCACGGAACAAAAGATGAGGGCGAGTTCCTTCCTTAACAAGGTTTTTGGAATGTGATCCCGAAGTCGAGCGGGAACCATCAGCAAACCACGAGAACTTTAACTGAGATTAGGCGTCTGAATGAAACAGCACGGCTGGACAGACAGCGTCTGTGTGCTAAGGCTGGAAAGAATTCAAATATCTCAATCACTGGCAGGGCAAATTTCTATTTCTTTAGCTATTTTCTCACGGCAGCACATGGCACACAGTCAAGACGTTTAAGGTGAATATGCAAAACTGCCCAACAATGAATGTGATGATGAGCATTTTTAACTACAATGTACAGACAAAAGTATTTGGACACCTCTTTTAATTACCGAGTTCTGTTGTTTCACCAACACTCACTCGGAAAACACATTCCTAATAAATAACACACACGTGGTAAGAGAATGGCTTGTACTGAAACCTCTATGACCTACAGTAGATAAAGCACATATTCATTTACTTCAGTCTCATACATTTCAAAGAAGGCTGCCAATTAAGAGCCTCTCACGCTTGTCACCTCAATTAGCAACACAGCATCATATTTATACGGAACTCATTTAACACAAATGTACAAATACTGAGGACACAATCGACACGATCCGACTCCATTTAATCAATTATTAAGGCTCTGCGGATTTAGGCCAAAGAAGACAGCTGTGGTTGTAATTGGGTTACATAAAATGGCCGGCAGAACAGGTGTCATGGACTTCTGCTGTCATTGTTGACGATTGGATCACAGGGTGATTTGCCCAGGCGTCCCCCTGCAGTGTCACCCAATTAACATTTCTCCAGCACCTCGCTCCTCTTCGATGCTAGTTGTCGCCATTGTAATGGGAGGCTTCACAGGTCAATGTCTTTCACGGAAGGGCTCTGTCACATTGTTATTCCACTTCCACCGCAGCTTTTTAATTGTGTATTGCATCTACAGTGTTTGTTTTTCCATACCACAAAGGTTAAACGATGACATTTCAACTTGATCTCTGCAAGTCATCTTTGCAACAAATCCTCCTGTCTGCACTCGCAACGGCAGATGTTCACAAGCTGAAATCTCCATTAGCAATGCACAGGCGGTATGTTGCGGCGGCGGCGGCAAAAAAATAAATAAAAATCACGGATGGCAACATCTGGAGGCATTTTAAATCTGTTTACATTTCCAATACGCTGAAAAACAGTGCAGGTGCCAGAGGAGGCATAAAGAAGCAGGTCCCAGAAAAGGATTGAATTACTCAAAAGGCGCACTTATGGAGCTAAACCACTCCAAAGTCATATGTCATTAGCAAACGATGGACGGAAATTTCTGTTACTTTAGATCACCAGTGGTATTACACAACTGCAGCCATAAAAACACTCGTAAAAACACAAGGAAATAAAAGATTACAGCACGCTGATACCCCTGAAGAGTCATTAAAATACGCAAATTAATAGACAACGTTAAACACCCAATGAATAACTGAAAATCATCGCATTAAAGCACACATTAAACAGTAGGATATGCAAAATAGTCCGATTTTTTATTATGTTTAGACCTTCTACCATCCCATAGTACCAAGCCACCTGACTAACAGCTAACATATGCTAATTCTGTCAGCAGTAGAAATAAATGATATTAGCTAAAATTAGGTTTGGAGTTTAGGGTTCAGCAACATGAGCATAATTAATGACGGCTAACCACCAGTACCTTCACCGCTAGGCTACCACAGTCCCGGGCTTCTTATTGGCCTCATCTCATTCTTTAGCTACTTGTTAGTGTTTAGTTCATGCTACCAATTAGCACTTAGCTCCACGTTAGTTTTGAGCATCTGGTGAGCCCTAAAGATAACATAAAGCCTCAATAAAGTGTTGTTTGATGTTTTTTTCTGTGTGGAGTCTGCATGGGTTTACTCCGGGTACTCCGGTTTCCTCCCACAGTATAAAGACATACACGTTAGGTGAATTGTTGTCTCTACAGTGCGCCTTAGTGTGACTGTGTGTGTGTGTGTGCCCCACAATGGATTGGCACCGTACTGCCCTCGCGCCCAGAGTTGCCGGGTGGGCATCGGCTGTCCGCAAAGCTGTAGAACTAGCTAGTTAACCCACAGCCAGCAACAAACTGGAAGTAAATATTGCTATTAAACTCGTTGACTCGCTCCTTTTTCTCCTCACCATCATATAACCTTTGTGGCTTCCCTCGGGTCATACATCCGCTTTAAGAAGTGACATCTGAAAAGACGAAACAGCATATCCACATCAGTCCGTGATCACACTCCAGTCGGTTAGCAGGCACACTGGTGTAAATATATGCGCTAATTGCTCTGAAGTAGGCATCACTTAAAGCTCGTGTTGCAACTAAATCTGAGGCTTATCACTTTGGTTTTTTAAAGTGCCATTACACAAACCACTGGCAACCACTATTTCACATATGCGAGCCATACAACAAAGCGGGCACATGGTACGACTTAGGAAAGGCCCACATGCACATAAATGAGCACATATAAGCTCAGAAACCGTCGAAGGAAAACACTTGGATTTCATACAGTCTAATCAAAAAAGACACAAAAATGCTGACACAACATCAAGCGCTGCACCAGCTGGGCTGGCTCGTGAGGCTCACACACAAAGGCGCACGCTGTGTAGGATGCAATTACGGTGATTGAGTGTAATTTACCCGTGTAAGATGAAACCAAGCTGGTAAATGAGGGAGAAAGAAGGCCAGGCCAGTGCAGCCGCGAGGAGCCCAGACCCTCACCTGTGACCTCTGTGGAATACGCTATGATCAATGCCATCAGAACTGCTCGTTGCCTTCGTAACATGACTTAGTTTGTGAGGATTATAAGCTTTAACGAGGCAGTTTACACTTTCCCATGGGAGCTCTGTCACACCTTTTAGAAGAAAGAAAGAAAGAAATGTGAAGTCATCCATAAGATCCATGACTCAAAGCCTCTCGTGATCATGAACTTACGGATTAACATCAGGACAGACCGTTATGGTTTAGACAAAGTGACAGGAAAATGACCACAGAATAAGACGAGCGGTCACATGTTGCTTGAACTGGACTCGACCAGACTCCTGGGAAAAGTCCAGAAACAGACTGGCAACAGAATGTGGACTATGCGTGGAATCTACTCGGAGTTGGGAACGTTCTCTTTTTACCCACATACATCAATAAGGATGATCTGAGGGCAGATCCAAGATGCCAAGTAAGGTTTTTGGATTGGATTTAACGAAAAAGGCTGTTTGCTTTTTTGGATATAAATAAAGGAAATAAGTCTGCTTGATCTGCTATTGAATTTCGATAATAAAAAGTGTGTGTACATAAAGGGTATGTAAATAAACATGACTTCATCCATCCTGGACTAATCTCAAAGCAGTAAACTTCACGAGTTTAGGTAAAAGGCAGAAGTCGCTCCATTCTGGCAACCCAGAACGCTTAATAGCAACCATGTCCGTCTGAGGCTGTGTGAATCGTGACTCTTCTTTCTTTCCAGTGTGTGTATGCCAAGGTGTGTAGCTGGAAAGCTTGTGGGTGTGGTGGGTGAATACCCTATTATTGATATTCAAAATAATGTCTTTGTTATTAAAAACCATTATGATGTAATCAAGTAACTGCTATTGGATCCCTAGCTCCCGCCATGACACATGGCATAATTAAACCACTATCTCTCACTACAACGTACAGGGTAAACTACCCTTCGAACCGTTAATTCCTACTCGAGCATGCACTCTTGTATTACACATGGGGTAAGCTGCTTTTGGAAGCTCTCGCTACATCATATGTGGGTAACTGCAACATGGACCATCATACTGTACAAGGTAAACTGCTACTGGATCATTATAACATGAGGGTTAACCTGCTATATAGGGGTCAAGAGCCTGTGGGGGTTGAACCGCCACCGTGCCGACTGCGCACCCTGTACAAAATGTGAAGTGTCGTTGCCTAAGGCTACCTAAATCATGCGGTCTCCCCACTGACTATAAGATTTTAAGTGCTGATCTTTCTCAGTATGCACAAGCACAGGTGAATAAATACACACAATAAATCCCAACCTGGTCCAATGCTGGTTTTTTTTTTTTTAAATCAGAATTCTGCACGGTTAGAACGGTTTCTCAAGTCCTCAACAGGCTGGTTATAATCTCTGCTCAAACACAAACGCAAGGTGAAACGATATCAAAAACGTGAGGGCCCAAACTAAAGTCGACTACGCTGGAGGGTGTGGATGAAGCATTCTGAGAAGCCCCCTTGATCTACTTCAGTGGCTTATCATCTGTCATCTGTGCTCCCGCCGGTTCAATAGAACATGAGTGTGAGCACAGTAACATGGACTTCAACACAGTTCTCTCTCTCTCTCTCTTTCACTTTCTCTCTCGCTTTCCTCTGCTTGCTTTAAAAGGTAACCGAGGGCATTTAGACAGGAGCTGAAAAGAAGTCAATATCCTCGGGAGGCCAGGGCAGATTAGAAAAATGTCACTTTCCAGCCGCAGACAGAGGGGCCACATGCACCCTCACATACACATAAGGAACAATAAGTAGAAAAACTCATTCTTTCTTCAAATTTCCTTTTCACACACACACACACACTCACACACACACACACGACCCTTGGGCCTCACAGTAAGTCGCTGCAAACCAACACCACCATCCCCTTCTGTCACAAGCATCTCACAATCTTGGCTCGGTGTCCGAGCAGCCAACCAACCACGAAACACACTTCCAGAAATCTCCTCTGCCTGACTGACTGTATATGTGTGTGTGCCGGTACCGTATCAGATTTTTCGACCAATCTCTCATCGCATCGCGCCTCTGGCGAGCATTCAGATCGGCTCCCATAAACAGTTTTGTTTGAAAGTCGTGTCGGCGTGCCAGAACAGCGATGCAGAGCGTGACAAGGCCGCAGAGGAATGTCAATCCCATGTTTGAGAACTGCGGTGTGAAAATAGGCTTGGGCTTTCTTGATTTCTTGCTTTACCTTTCCTAGATTTCTCACAAGCCGCCGTTCTCTCGCCGACTCGCCGCGTGAGCACAGAGGGTTACAGAACGGATTTTAGTGTCCGAATACTTTTTGAAGCTGCACAGGATTTATATATTTGATACGTACACAACAAAAGAGAAACACTGCAAACGTCAAATGTCTGAATACATTAACATAATTATTTGTTTATAATTACGGGGAAATGCCATCTAATGTCCTTTTAATCAATGAGCATTTCTCATCCTTAACTTTATACAGCTGGTCACCTCACCTGGAGTGTGTGTGTGTGTGTGTGTGTGTGTGTGTGTGTGTGTGTGTAAAACTACCTTAACATTTGTGTTCTTGCTCGCTAATGAGCCCTTAGAAACTTCTTATGGAAATTACTTGTGCTCGTGTTTATGACTTGTAAATGCTGTCTATATGTTTGTCCTATTGTAAGTAGTACTCCTTTGTTTGTCACCTACTACTTGTATAATCCACTCTAACCTATATCTATATAAACTGGTACGCATATTGAGTCTTCCTGAAGCGATATTACATGTATGGGATTAATTTAATTAGTTCAATAACACTCTAAAATGTCTGGTATGAAGTGCACTATGTGGATTTTTTTTCTGGTCATGAGAACGGGGGTTCCAGCATCTATTTTTGGTAAACACACGGCGATGGGTCACTGATGCGGAGCTAGGCAATGGAGCTGTATACTGTACACCCATTAAACCCCCTCTAAAAGTACTTCTTACTGGAGCCACTTCCTCTGGGGAAACACTAAGTCGCAGAGGTCTCTGTTGCACCCCTGGAGGGTGATTCCTTGACTGGGCTCCCCTACATCAGGCACAGTCCGCATGTCGGTATTACGTCCGACCGTCCAGAAGCCACCGCCTATGAACACAGGTCAGTGCAGCGGAGGACTAACAAACTGCCAGTGGTTTAGAGTCATCATTGTGCCATCTGACTTGGCTGAGAATGTTTTATTCTTTTTTAACAACATTCCTAAAAGATCCGTATAGAAACATAGCTATTACAGCGTCACATAGCATATATAGTACTACACATAAGCACGTCTGTCTCATGACCCTGCCTGCATTTCTGCACGGCAAAGGACGATGGAAAAAGAAAAGATCGGAATGAAAGCTCATATTAATGGAAAGCATACCAATTAACACTTGCAGAATAATGAGCTATTAAAATAGCTAATGAACATACTGAAATCCCTGAAGTTTTGTCTAATTAATTCTGAACTCTCATCCATGATATAGCTTGATCTTTTGTTTGGAACGACATTAACACTGAAACGTGTTCCTATGCCCACGTGTGATGTTTAGAGAGAGAAAACACTTTTACAAGGAGGTGCGTAAAATTATTACGGGGTGGGGTTTTCCCAAGCCCTTCTTCCTCGTTTGATGTCTGCTCCTTCACACACAAACTGATGTGGACTACAGGAGCTATAAAACTCCCACACTGTCCTTAATTCTGCCATGCTGTGCAGCACATTAGTGTATCTTGTCAGATACTAAGTCATCGAGGTATGAGCCGAAAGCATTTTATCTGCACGGTAATAGCAACGCATTTTTAAAGCTTAGCTGAAGTTTAAAAAAACACACGCAGGGAAACCCCAGAAGAGTGAACGCCATCTATTTTCTAAATTCCTGAATTTTCAGAAATAGGATTTCCTCAGTGTGGGAGCTATCTCAGCCTTTCCCGACATATCCACGGAGGTAACTTTTGATGTTAAGTTGCAGATTTATATAGCCAGCTCGGGATATGGGCTAAGTTTAGCGCTGCCATTTTTTTCCCCTGCGATTCCATAACCCAAGGCATGGCATTAACTGAGGACTGAAGCTATGGAAAGTGTGTGCGCGCGTCTGTACCTCTTGAAAATTGAACTAATTAATAGATAACATTAAGCATGAAAGCCTCTGTTAGGTTTCCCAGATAATGTGCAGTGGAAGATAATAAAAAGCAGTCACAATCTGAGACCCTGAATCCCTCAGCGTAACCTTAGAGCCGGGGACCCGTGTTCGCGTAACACCTCCTACACAATAAGAGGTTTATTGCAAACTGTAAACGAGACGGCTCGATTGAAAGAGAAAATAAAGAAAAGCTCATTAAAAGAGATGATTGACAAAAGAAAGAGGCAAAACCGGGAGCCCAGAAAAAAAAAAAAAAAAAAAAAAGTGAGAATTTACGTCAGTCACTTAGTCCCTGGAGCATCAGTTATTACATTAGTCAGGCTCTTTTTTCTGTCTTGGTCTGTCTCTGTCTGTGTCCTCTTTGTTTGGTTTCCAGTTTAATGTGTTTTATTGGCATGACTGCTTTACACGCAAAGTTGCCAAAGCAATTCCAAATGGGTAGGCAACGCCACCGCAGCTATAATAAAACACGAATAACAAACAAGATCCAAACATAAGGCGTTTACAAGAATAATTTCTGCTTGTCTTGCATATACCGCATGCCAGTCTAAAACAGGGACACAAATGCAACAAACTTATGGTAGCACTTATGGATAGTGCTTTCCTTTTGAGAGGTCGCTCCAGCTGCCTTGGGATGAACTTCTGACCCTAATAATTCCACAGGGTCTGGGAGACGTACTGCTCCCCCAGCAAAGCCGCTAGAGACCAGCATGTCAAAGTGCAATTAACCAGCTCATAAAGCCGCTGTCGCTCTTCACACAAACGTCTGCTCGATTGGCTTCAATTAAAAAGTTAAGTCATGCAACTTCAGCTCAACGTACTCCATGCTCGGACCTTCTTTTCCAATCAGTCAGTTTATTTCAGTCGCACCTATAAGTGACAAGCTCATATGATCAATCTCAGAGCCACGCGATCTCCATACACACAGGCCCAGAGCAGAGCAATGGCACTGGCATGCTTTCCAATCTCATGGTTTCTAGCTCTCTTATTGTCAGGTGCCACTCCAGCTACTTTGGGATGTCCGTGTATACTGCTCATAAGCTTCATCAGCTTTAAAGTCGTTAAAGAAATGACCTTCCGAATTGTACGACACACAGCCCTGACCTCCAACTGCTGCTTTTGGGACAAACTGGAATGCACACTGTGAGCCAGACTCTACCTCTGTGCCTGTTCTTAGTAATGCTCTTAACGCGGGCTGTTGGACAGTTCTTGATGTGTCCGTTGGATGATTTAGATAGAAAAAGCCAACGCTTCTGAGCTTTTTAACACTGTGTGATAGCCATCGATAAAAGAGGGATGCTGATTTTACAAGCCCAGCACTGCACGGACTTTATCTGGCTCAGATCCGACTCTTGTCAAATGAACGTGTGATAAAGTCAGTTTCTAACTACACCAATCGATGAAAGTAATTTATTTACCATGGCTGGTCAATTTAAAAGGGGAAAGGGAGGGCGGAGGGAGAGAGAGAGAAAGAGACAGACAGAGATAGCATTTGCTTGGCAAGGCCCACGTGAAGGCTCTCTATATTAATATTTCTCTCTTGAGATACACATTGAACTACTTCATAAATCAGCCTGAGGTTACTACACTACCTTAAATCTACGCCAAATCACAGTTAGGCCACTTCTGCTTCGTACTCCTAGTATAAATGGCAACAACTGCACACATAACTTGTAATTAGTCTAACAACTTAAGTGAAAGGCAGTAAGTCATAAAAAATATCGACTGTTCATTCTAGATGGAGGCAAAACTTAATGATTAATGAAATTATCCTCCATCGGCTCAGTCACGGCTGGTCCTCGACAGTAAAAGTATTGTTCAGGAAGGGCCATACTGCTTTTGATATACACTCCTGAGCAAAAAAAAAAAAAAATCAATATTGTTCCACTCGATGAGCAGTTGAAAAATGTTTCCCAGTTAGTTTGTGACACCAGATGTTCTGTAATCGGGTTCAAATCTGGACTCAAAACATGAACCCAGTGGATGGTGGCAGCTTACCAACTAACGACGAATGTTTTAAGAAAAAACAAGACAGAAGACTGTAAACACCCAATCATAAGTTAGTCTGAGTTTTATATCAGACATTTCGATATTTCTATGATTTTATCTCTGTGTACAGGAAAGCAACTTTAACTCCTTCCAGCTTTCTGCAATGAAAAACATCGTATTAATTTACAGAACTGGGCAAAATAAAAGCATCTCACTACTGATCTCAGCACACACTCCACGTATGTTGGTCAAACAGACGCGTTTTACAGTGAACCAAAAAAAAAGCACCAATTTTTATTTTCTGATATGTCGATGAAAATGGTCAAAACAAAACTCCAGCCCTGGCTGAACGCTGGGATTTCAAGAAAAAACATACAAATAAAGTTTTGAACCTGATTTTTCACAGCTATATACGAGATCATATCCATATGTAAAGAAGCAAACAGCCATTTCTTTTTTTTTTTTTTACACGATAATCCAGCTTCCTTCGAATTTTATTTATACTTTTGTGGTTCAAATTTGCTTCTGCAAGCATGTCCAGACAGTTGGGTGATTTAGCTGGCTTTTTCGGATTCATGTAAAAAACACACGGTACGTAAGTGTTCCTGCTAGGCAGAATTTTAAACACTTTTTCTTGCAGTCGGGTCGACCGAACTCCCTGCTCTTACTGAATAGCTACGCCAAGCGATCAGAGCTCATACCGTCAAAAGTTCCGCTCGCTATTTAAATAAGTGCACTGGTTCGATTGGGAGGTCCTTAGCTCGGCTGAATGATATAAAAGGTACTTAAATAACACAATAATCAATACAAATGCGAGTACTCAGGGACGTTACTCAACAGCCAATGAATATTCATTAACCGGGGACAGAGCAGCCATTTAGTGGGGCTGGAAATGAGAAAGGCCAGCATATTTGTAAATAGGAGCATATATTTTGCATGTGTGCAAAAGAGGGGGGAAAAGAAGCAACGTTGCTTATGACTAACCATGATTTACGTTTGACTGTCAGTACGTGCGTGTCAGGAAAAAATACATTGGGGTTTTAGTAGTGGAATAAAAATATCCCAGCGCAAACCTGAACCTATCCCAAACCAACAGGCCATTCATGGAAATCTTTTTACATAAGGACTCTCTCTCTCTCTCTCTCTCTCTCTCTCTCTCTCTCTCTACACGGAGGAGTCTTTTATTCAAATCACAATGCTGACTTACTGTACAACCTCTTTGCTCTTTCATTTCCAACAATCCGAAAGGAAAGACTGACGAGGTACATGACCCAGCTCAGCATGATCTAAACCATGGATGCTTTAGTAGGACTGGACAGAGTGGTTTGTGCTGTGCCTTACAGCATGAGTATGGATTCCATACAGTCGATCTTAATGTCCCAGGAACATCATTTGACCCAATTAACTTTAGGGGCTGCTGAGTTGAGGCCGATCCTAGGAGTTAACATATTACCTGTCATGGCTTAGAATGAACTTTTCTGCTTTAGGAGATTAGTAAAAAACAGAGTTAGGACTATACAGATCAGCCAATGTGAATATTAATAGACCTTGCAGCGTGGCTCAGCTGTGTTAATAAGAGTGCCAAACGACTCAACATAAATGTACTTGGGTTAAAGTTTACAAAGCAAAATGTTTACCTACCCGACAGGCAACCGCACAATCTCTGTCCCCTAAACTAAATGCGTTCACTTTATTATGTAAACCTCCTTGTCGCTACACTTATGGGCCATTTCAGTTCCACACCATAAGCTCTTTGTAGTTCAGCAATAACATACTGTAGTCCATCTGTTTCACAGATCAGGTACTCTATGGGTGGTGGATCATTCTCAGACACTGCAGCGATGCTGATGTGTGTTGTGCTGGTATGACTGCAGTTTCACTGTTGAACTAAAAATTGTCCAACTAACCAATATCCACCAGCCACTAGTATCCTGTACTGATGTACTGAGTACTCATTAAAAATTAGAGGATAGGTGATATGAACTGTGCTGCAACTGTCTCTGACTATACATCTACACGGTAAGGTGAATCGGACTTGGATAAATGTGGAGAAAGTGTAGATACAAGGACACTTTCCTAATAAAGTGCTTGGTCCAGAACGGTATATAGAGCTTCAGGCATTCCTTGCCTCTTCCCACTCCAATTGCAAAGCTGTTTGAAGAGGCTGGTCAGGTGAACATTAGTTGACTTCTGCCCCCAAACCTCTAAAGACACCGCTTTGCTTCATTTTGCACTCTCTGGTAACTCCAGTGGCATGAAGTGTAGTTTAATAACGGGCTGGACATTAGTTAGTCGCTGATCTAGGATCAATTTTCTTTTCCCATTCTCCAGATTGTCATGGGTGTGCAGTGTAGAAAAAATATATATACTGGACTATGGGCCAGAAGGTCCAGGGTTCGAAGCCCACCTCTGCCACAGTTGGGTCCCTGAGCAAGGCCCTTAACCTAAAATCGCTTGGATTGTCAGACTGTATTAACTGTAAGTCGCTCTGGATGAAAGCAATGAAATTTCTAATAACTTAAAACTCAAGACCACATGCTCAGATCCACTTTGACCCACAGCCAATAACAGACCACAGACAGTGAAACTATGTGCACACCTGGAAATTGTAGCTTAGTACTCCATTATTGTTTGCAGTGTGTCGTCAGAACAGTGGACGAGATCCCAGAAATATAGGATTCATCCTGCTAGCAGCATTAATTAACTCCTCATGTCTGTCACAGGCAATAAAGTGCAACGAGTTCAGACATGTCAACAAGGCCGGGCAGTCATTACAAGGAAAAGTTTCAAAAAGAAGGTGCAAGTTTGAGTGAAAGCGCCCAACCAGGTACAACGTTATTCAGCTGGAACGTGCACGGAACAAACCGTGCATTTATGAGCTGTCTGCACGACAGTCACTTAGTTAAAGGATTTCAACCTGGCTTTGGCCGCACAATCCGGTATTCTGTCATATTCTGGGCCGCTTCCAAGCCCAATATAAAAATATCCACAATAGAGAGGGATGGAGAGTGGGTTGGATGATCTGGTTTCATTCTTAAAGAAGGGCTGCAGCATTCTGAACATGGACGGTTTTGATATTAACTATGAAATCACCCGCATATGGAAGAGGTTTGGCCGGTGCAAAAGGTAAGCTCACACCACTCCAAAAAGAATGCACCCACTTTACATCAATCCGTAATAAGTGCCCTCTCAATGACCCGAATCGTATCACGGCTCTGCCACATCCAGCAAACAAATCTGGCAGGAGGCCGAACACTGAACACATGTGAAGATTTGGGCTGGCTTTTTAGCACCATGAACCAAGCGTCCAGAGAGGCCCCCTGCTTTTAACAGTACACAAACTCAAGCCTCAATTACTGCTCTGTGAATACACTGGGGCGACCGCAATGTTTATCATTTCTTCTCAACATTTTAATGGGATCCAGGCTGATTTCAAATAAATAAGCACAATCGTGGGCCTTCCAAGTTGTATATCTGTAGCGGCCTCCTTTTGACCCCGGTGCTCTTACATTCGTTCAGTCTGGCTAAAGGTCATCTATTACAAAAAAAAGTGCAGTCACTTGAAGGCAGCTGACTCTAAACAAAAGTGGAGCTATAATTTATCCTTGCCAGCCGGACAAAGCCTGGAAAAGCTGGTGGAATGTTTGCTAGCTGCCTAGATACTCGAGCGAGAAACGGGGGCTTTGGTATATTGACGCAGCGGCTGAGAAAATAACACGGGCCTGTTTACCGAGCCCGTCGCCAAATGTCCCCGACCTCTTTTATTAAAGCGTCTGTTTGTAGCCTGAAAGAAACTGGAGTCTAGAGGCCAAACCACTCAGACACAGAAATAACCGAAGAGAAAGTGAGATCAACTGAGGTGGGATAAAAATAAAAAAAATAAAAAAACGGGAAATGAGTAAGAGTAAAAGTAAAAGTAAAGGGTTTTTGTCTACTCATTGGTGCCTGTCACTTCCATGATAAAGATGGTATACATCACTACTAGGAACAGCCTAAACTACAAGCCAGGTCAAAGCACGTGTCATCAGTTTGTCCTCATTCATTTTCATCTGCAACTGTCCCAAAACCCTGACTGCCTTTCAGAAACCGAGGAAAAAACTTTCCGTACTCTACAAATGAGGGGGACATCTGGTATTTTGTACAGGAGGGCTGTCGCAGGACAGAACTGAAATAAGGCCTCGTCGTTGGCGCAATGTGCTAACCGATCCTCGCAGCAAGCCGAAATGACTCTGCCACGTCCCTGAGCGATGACTTCATCATCCAGGACTGAGAGCCGAGACAGGCAGCAGACAAATTCAACCATCAGCTGCTATATACTGGAGGCAATGATAATCAGAATGAATATTTACTGGTCAGGTTTCCACCCAAGAGCAAAAGCCTGTGCATATCTGCACTATTTCAACTGGTCCGTACTCTCAAAAGTCACTCTAAAGTGCCTAAAGTGGCTTGTAGTGGTAGTTTATGGATTCTTATCTTTAGGACACATCCTATCTTAGGGGCATTAAAATAGGTCTACATCAAGTTCCCCCTATGGATTATATATATATATATATATATATATATATATATATGTGTGTGTGTGTGTGTGTGTGTGTGTGTGTGTGTGTGTGT
>JAUZST010000252.1:0-13604 GCA_034779995.1 Parotocinclus haroldoi | reverse complement strand
TATGTGTGTGTGTGTGTGTGTGTGTGTGTGTGTGTGTGTGTGTGTGTGTGTGAATAACTAGGACACTTTATAGCCACAGGTAATTGGCTTTATGGTAAATGGTCATAAATGGTCAATTGATATGAATGAACCCACAAATACTGTAATATCCTACACACTTTCACACCACCAGCCGCCTGAATCATTGATACATGGCATGGCAGGATGGATGCACGGACCACCCAAATGTGGCAGCAGAAATCTGTTTTGTAATGGTCAGGACCTCAGGACCAGCACAGGCCAGGTTTTATTTGGGTGGTCAATCCTTCTCAGCACCCCACGTTTCAACAGTTACATTATATTATTATATATTAGAACTGCTGTAGTCAACGAACTCGCACTGGAGCGGCCAATCAACCTAACGCATGTCTTTTAAATGTAGGTGGAAGCCCATGTGGACACAGGGAGAACATGCGAACTCCACATTGGTCTGGACTGGGCAAACAATTTCAATTAAACTGGCGATTTTGATTGAGAACGAGAGTGCACGGCACAAGCTGATCACACACGCTAACGCGGATGCCAGAATGATGCTTGCAACCGATCTATAAGCCATATGCCACCACTAATTTGATGGCAACAGACGCCAGCCCCACCACGCCACCCCACCCCACCCCGTCACGGCTCTGATGCCAGGAACACTCCGACGTGTGAGGAAAAAGGCCTCCACTTCATTAAGAAAGTAAACACAAGTACTGTCTGAAGTGTCTAATTAGTCCCCTAATTACTCCCTGCTCGTTACTAATGCAAATTAGATTACGCTGCTTAACTTCATCTGTCCACAATGCCGGTGTTAATTGAGGCCTTTTGAAATTAAATTACTTGCTAATTAGCATATCAAACCATTAATTCAGCAGCAGACAAAAAAAGAAAGAAAGAAAGGAAAGGGGGAGAAAACAACAACAAATGCCAAGTTTTGCTAATGAGTTCTGCTAATTGAATACATACTTTCAATATTGAGATAGTGCCAGGCAACCGTTACTTACAAAAAAAAAAGGCAGAAAAATACGCCAGTTCAGAGAATAACCGCATCAGGTTTATTTAAAGCTTTAAAAGGGAAGCGATTCAATTTCTCAGTAGGTGTTAAACCCACACTTAAGCAAAGAGGCTTTTTTTTTTTCAATCATTTGAATCAGCAAATAATCAACGTCAACGACACAAATTATTTAAAGGTGCATTAGCTGATCACAATTACAGCAAAGGGATGTTAAAATAAGGGATTCAAGCCAATGGAAATATATGGAACAGATCTAAATAGGCAAAGCATTAACTAGCTAATCAAAAACAAATCAACAGGTTCTGATCTTTTTACTCAAAGGTGCAGTCGGCACATGTTATAGTTTTATTTTTGTAATATTTGGTAATCACGTTACGAAGGTGGGGCGCTTGGGAGGGCACGTTTGCAATTCGCTAGCCTAACACCCCAGTTCAAGTCCCAGGGGTGAAACACAACCGGTTTGGGTAGCTTAGCAAAACGCTCACAGCCCTGACCATAAAACGGGGTGAAAAATACGAAGAAATAAATGATGGATGATCCAGGCTCCGTAAATAGAGAACTAAAATGAATTGCACCAACGATCGATCACATTGAACAATTAGTTTGGGTTTAGAACAATTAGTTAATAACGATTAGTTTGGGTTTAATTGAGACTGTGGTGGTAGTCTAGTGGTTAAGGTACTGGAGAGTGGACCAGAAGGTCCAGGGTTCAAATCCCACCCACAGTTGGGTCCCTAAGCAAGGCCCTTAACCCACAATTGTTTGGATTGTAATGGATGTATTAACTGTAAGTCTCTCTGGATAAGGGCGTCTGCTAAATGCTGTAAACGTAAACCTGAAGAACAAATTGCAATAAAGTTTCTGACTACAGCGAACAAAAAAAAAATCACCTTAATCCGTAATCACCTTCACCATCTAATAGCACGTTTGCTGCTGAAAAAATATCCATTAAATGAAAGCAACAAAACAGGAAAATTCATACAAGCACACAGGAAATGAATACGGGAATTAAGTTACATTCCGTTTAAATAACTTAATTCCCCTTCAACACTGATTCATTTGGTTTCATTTCAACGTTCGTTTCAACTTCTCATTTAAATATAACCTGAGTAAAGCAGGTCACATCGGGTGAGAACGGCAAAATTGAGAGGTAGCCACACAAAAAAAAAAAAAAAAAAAAATTAAATACCCATAATAATTAGATGTAAAGATACTATAATTCCTTTAAGAGGCCACATTGAAAGTGTGACTCTCCAATGTTTGCCCTAAGTGCCAGAATTACCATATTAACCAGTTACCATTTGAGTAAGTTGATTAAAAAATTGATTATTCGTCTTATTTCTTTTAGGAGTTGCTTAATCAAAATCTAACATCCTTGAAAAATTAATTTGAAGCCCCTCTTATCAGTTAATTAAATCTGGTTGGAAGTCATTTTTCTGTGAAGAGTGATTAGACAGTGTGTTTGGCTCGGCTCGGCTCCGCTCACGAAGTGCCGGGCTAGAAAACTTTTCAATGTCTCATCAAACATTCAAATACGAGAAGAATAGGATTTCTTTGAAGGACTGTTTCTTGCTTCTTTTCTTTTTTTCTTCCAATCCTATACGCCTTTTCTGATAAATTGCGCTACACCCACAAGATCTCTCGCTATCGTTAATAAATTCTCATTAGCAAGCTGGAGAAAGAGAGAACGCCCGGAGTCGGGTGGGTGGGGTAAGGAGGAGGGGGGGTGTTGAAGGAATAATATGATTGCAGGATGGATGGCGTGTGGAACTTTTCCTTATGCACTCCAACTGCTGGCTGTAAGGCTCTGTTGGGGGTAGGCCTTCAGATGTATCATAGCAGAAAGCACAGCTAAGGAACATAAATGTACTTTCCAGATTACATTTCAAATTCGACAACAACAATGCAAACAGGACGTTACAACAAATAAGGTATGGTGAGTCAAACAACAAACCAGCACAATATGGGGCAGATATGCAGTGATCTTAGGTCTGTCCACATGTATTTCTTTCACTACATCAAATAGGTCCTCTCATTTAATCTAACTAAAGTAACAAGTTATGAGTAAGAATACAACTTATCTAAACATTGCTTATCCCTTCATGCCAGTAGTATTCCCTAATGGCACTGGCCGCTTTCAGCAGGACAATCGTCCCTTGCTACACTGCAATAATTGTTTATAGGTGGCTTGAGGAACATGACAAAGCGTCCAAAGTGTTGGCCTGGCCTCCAAATTCCCCAGACCTTGACTTGTGCTGGACAAACCAGTCTTGTCCATGGAGGCTCTGCTTTTACAGGACTTCAGGGATCTACTCCTAACTTCTTGATTTCAGATACCACAGGACACCTGTAGAGGTCTGAGGCGGGTCTGAGAAGCGGTGGCACAAGCGGCATCTACACAATATTAGGCAGGTGATTTTAATGCTATGACTGATCATAGAAAGTATGTATATAAATGCAATCCCTCAAACTCCTGTCCCTCACCCGTATGTGGCACTGACCCGGCGGGCCAAAGAAGGCCATGAAAAATGTGCATCCTTTTTCTGAACATCAGACTCAACTCGAGCCAAAAGTGAAATGATGTCGCCCCTACAACCTTAAATCAAGAGTAAGGCCTGATCAAATGATTGGATGTTAATTCCATTTTCACCTAACGCTTTTATGTCTTCGTCCCTTCTCCACACTTCACACTTAACCTTTTTAAATTGTGGTCTAAACCTGAATTCAGTTTTTTTTTTGAGCCCCGTCTGCGTGTTTGCTCTGCCCCCCAGGTGTGTGTGCAGCTGTGGTACAGGCCAATTAGCCTGATTAGGCCTTTTTTAAATGACTGGGGGGAAAGGAGGCTGATTACTGTGCTAAGGGGGCTCAATTTACCATCAATCAACCAGGACCCAGCAGTCCATCCAGCACCTTGTCGACTTTTTCCTTTTTCTTACTATTTGTGCCTTCTTCCAGCTGATCGTTTCCTGTCACGCGCTCTCTAAGTCACAGACATTTCCCAAATGAGGAATGGAAAATTCTCTGAAAAAAAGTGACAGGGTGTTTATTTAATGTTTAAAATGGCTACTCCTTATTTAACCAGAAGTATAATTGGGAATTAAGCTCAACCTCTTATGTGCGTACGTACAAAAAGGCATTCCCATTAATCACTGGACTGCTCCCCTGTCCTATATGTTCCTCACGCGCCTCTCGGATTGATACCTGATGAAAAATGATCTGGCGTGGACACCAACAGCTTTCGGACAAGCCAAGGTTGTGTTCTGGAAATTAGCCGCGGAAGACGGGGTCACTCTGGGTGGGGGTGCCGTGCCGGGTTAAACGTTGCTCTGGGGATGCAAATCATTCCGGAATTGCTTCTAAACTACCGTGTCTCAACTTCCAACCCTGGCTGTGTTAAGCGAATAAAAAAGGGCATGACCGATCGAAGCAGATAAATAATGAAAAAATAAACAAAAAGCTGAACAAACACGGCGGCCTTCGCAGTGTTTGTGTTAATTCTCGATTCCGTTTTTTACTTTCAGCCCCAATGATATTGTGTGGCTTATTTTGAGGCCGAGCCATTTGCTTTAAAGTCATAATTGCTGACGGTCCTTGAAAAACAGTTACACTGATGCTTTCAAAGAACGCTGACATCACATAGCAAGAAAATAATGTGAAAATGAAAGCAGGCAGCGTGGCTTCAAATACCGGGCAAGTAATGTGACGCTAATGTGCTGGTCCCTTTTTTTCCACCCCAGTTTTTGCTTGTTCCCAAAACAATGTGTTAATAACATATGCATATGGTTAATATCATACGGAGCCGCTTTTGCATTTGCATTCAAATATAGCTATCGGAAGGAAGAAATGAAGTCATCTGATTAAAACGCTTCTGATTGAGACATTAAGCATACATTTGCAACAGAATTACAATCCCATTCACTGCGTATCGAGTTCCTTTAATAAAAGCTGGGTGAATGTCATGCAAGAAAGAGGTAATTTAAATGGAAAGTGGGAATCTTTAACGTACGGCACATCTTTCCACACGCCGGCATGCCCTCGCTTCGGCTAAAAAAGAAAAAATAAAGAATGTGAATTTGCTCATGGTCTTGCTTTAATTAAGGCATGCGCACTCCTTTCATTGTGACTCTCGTGAATGCCATGGAACTAATTAATCTGAAAAGGTAAGACATCCTAATGCAAATGTCTCTGTCAAAAAATGATGGGGCAAAGGATTGAGACCGGACACTTCCAGTTGCACGAAACGATCAGTAGCTGGGGAAAGAGCTAGGAAATGAGCACTCGCGGCAACGCGAGCTCCGGCCAAACTATTAAACAACTTCCTGGACACAAGACAGTCAGGGCAAGCTAGCGAAAATTTTACTTGCACACACGCGCGCGCGCGCACACACACACACACACACACACACAGTACTGGGATTACTAAAAGAGAAATAATGACTCTTTCTTCATGCTGAGTGAAAGACGGGGGGGGAGGGAGGGAGGGAGGGAGCATCTGCTGAAAGAAAGAAAGAGCTTAATTAGAGCCGAGAGATTTTTTTTCTGGACGCGCTAAAAAAGGGCAGAGCTTCAACATTTGCCAACAAACATTTTTCTGTTTAAAAATTCATTATTAGCCATGTTTTCCAGTCAGCACTGATTAAAAGAAAAATGAAGGAACTTGCTTAAGCTTTCGATTTTTTTCGGCGGCAAGCAGAACACACAGGCAGTGGGGAAAGGAGGAAAGGTTGTGGACAGACAGATGTAATCCCTTTGGTTTCAGAGCCAGTGTTAGTTCTGTCGGAATTTCTGCCCAAAATCCTTTTACAAATGTCAGCCGACTGGCACTGGCCACGAGGGCAGGAGCGTGATGCCACCCCCTATAGAGCATGCGTGGACTCCAGCCACCGCAGATCCCTCCGTCGGCCCCGAGGACACACACGGCTGTGATTTTTCCCTCCGTAGAAAAAGGGAGGGAGAGTGAGAGTGAGCGGTGTGTGAATGTGTGTGTGTGTGTGTGTGTGTGTGTGTGTGTGTTTGGGGGGGGGGGATTACACAATTATGTAGATAACAGCTGGGGATAATATAGTGGCAGATGTGCCTCGGTCAACAATGCCTGCTGCCCACAGGCCGCAGAGCAAAAAGCAGCTCTGCTCAATGCTTAGTAGATCTCAGCACACACACACACACACACACACACACACACAAATAGTTTACACTCAGCTTCTGAAAAAGGCACAGAAAATAAAACCTTTTCAGTTCAAAGTGCAAGTTTTACTATTTCCTTTAATTACATTTAAATTAAACAGAAAAGCTACAATAAATAAATCAGTGCTCAAGCCTTGATATGAAAACATATATTTTAAAAACAATAATAAAGATCATGTCTTGTTCTGAACTGAGTGCCGGACTCACACATCCTGCTGGTTTTCAAATTCTAATTAAACAAACATTATAATATGAATGTAACTGGTGAACTAATCACTTTTACAGTGTGAGGAGATCCATATATGTTGGTATAGATTTGGAAAGTTCTGCAAACATAAGCTTTTGAATTATTTTTAAAACAATGCTGGACGTCTCTGACAAATCTATAAACTATAATAGGATTGCACTTTACAGAATACAATCAGATACAATCAGACATGAAAATTAGCATGGAAGGCAAAAGGGTTGTTTTTCAAAATGATGAACATGGTTTTATTTATATATATATATAATATATGATTAACAGCAGAAAGCACAAACATTTGTTCTTTCATTTGCTGTGTTTTGTGTTTTTAGGAACATTTGCTGATTTTGTAAATCGCACTTAAGCTAATTAAATATCTAAATGTACATATCTGATATTGTTTTTTTAGCTAAGCAGTTCTACGACTGTAACAAAGTGGAAGAACTGCGCCCAATCCTCTGCACTCAACTCTTCAAATATTAGGAATTCCATCTGCAGAATTGATTTTCCTCATTAATGTGGAAACGTCCCGGCACAAAACATCTGGGCTACAAAACACTGAGGTTTGTAGGATTATTATTTTTATCACTATATTAATCCCCTGACTGCCGTAAATGATATGGACATATATGATTCTGTACTTAAAAGCTCTTCAGCTCAAACCAGCTCACGATCTCTCCCAGCCTGAGGTTCGCTGGGCCTTTCACTAAGCAGCAGATATCACACTCCTTCCCTGTGCTGCCTCTAATCTTACTCTCTCGGGGTCTCGTCCAGCCCCTATGTCATTCTGAAGAGGCTTCGCAGTATAGACCTCCTCAACCCCCACCGTCGCCGCTCCACACATACACACAAACGAAGCCACTTCAGCATGAGAGCCTCCCAAAGGGACGAGAAGAAACGAGAGAGCTCGTCTTGGGCCACAATTAAACCCAAAACTCTGCCCCATTAATTCCTATGTAATATTAATTACGATCTTTGGAATTCCTAAATGTTTTTTTCGACGTCCTACATAACGAGTTAGTTAAGCGATTTGCTGACGTCCAAGGGGCTACAGAGAACCAACACCAGCTGCGTTTAACCGGTGCGTTACAGATTATCTGATAAAAAATAATACGCAATTCTACGGTTAATACTCATGTGGCCAAAACTTTCCTCACGGCTTCAACAGCTAAGTGGATTGGGATTTTAAAATCAGCCTACGACTTCCCGCTGTCGCAAAACATAAGAGTCTGAGGAGCATGCGTTGATGGGATTGAATCATTTGTTTTATTTTAAAAATAAAAAGTGTGCAATGTACATTAAGACTCTATCAGTTATCCATCGCAGCTATGCCTTTCACAGTGGCATTAAAAAGTGTTGAAAGTTTCTCTCCCAGTCTTTTCCACCCTCTCCTCTTTGCTGCTCTCCTCTCCTGAGGAGCTTACTGATATGTACGCTCAACCCCTCAGCGGCGTGATGGTTTGTCAGTCTTTAACTAGGGTTCTCAAAATATACAGCGTGTTGCTTTACATGAAAGCAGAGGTTCAAATTATGGGAGGGGAGTTGGATTGAGAGAAAAATCCATAACCCGAATACAGCTGTCAGGTCGAATGCTGACGAAGTGAACAAATCTCGTGCCTTCAGAGTGGCCATTTCGGAGTTAAGACTGCGCCGCCGGAGCTATCAATCTGCTGATCTGGGTGGGACTACGGAAGGTTTCATCTTCCATCATCAGCGTCTCTCACTTTCTCCCTCCCTATTGCTCTCACTTCCTCACTCTGCTCCTCGCCGTCTTTCACTCCCTCTTCCTGGCGCTCGTGTGGAAGTGCCGGGCTTTTCCGCCACCGATAATAGGCCATAAAGCTGGGCCGCTGCCTGCCCAGTGCTCTCCGGGGACGCTTAGCTAATGGATCCGGAGGAATAATGACCAACACCTCTGCCACTAAGACGGTCATTTCCATCCAGTGGATGTTCCGCTGACTTTCTCCATCCCTGGCACTTTCCCGTAGGAAACGGGCCTCCCTGCTCGGCGGAGCTCCACACGCCAGCGATCTTAAAGGCATTCATCACGTCATAATAGCCTACGGTCGTTCTCAGCGCTCCACGGAGCAAAGTCAGGCAAAGATTTGAACTTGCAACGGCCTAAGTAGCAACTGCCAATATATTTATCAAATATTCGGCTTCATCAAATGCCTGCAATGTTTCTCTAAATCTGACATGCCAGATCATGCCACTAAAACTTTTCCCTAATTCACAGACGCGCAACATGTAAAGACTTCATCCTCCTTTTTTCCTCTCTGCGGGCCATAACACAGGCCTCGCTATCTGAAATGGCAATTATTAACGCTAGAATGATGCTCGCCGTTCCACTGAGCAGCATCCTCAATTAAAACCACATGTTTAATCACCCTTTCGGCTGCTCACCGCTGGTCAGCACTATAGGCGGCGCATTCGGCAGAGGCAAACGGCCGTAATATCTCGGCCTGACCTTTCGCTGAGCATAAAAAAAGGCAAACTTAATCATTTGCAAATTTTGCGCAGAAGCACTTCACAGTGCACGAACGACGAGCGGATCACGCAAGGTCAGACGTCGGCACAATAATCACCCACATACAGGTGTGTATTACCCTTCAGGAGCACTCTGATCACAAAACAGGATGATACGAACATTATTTTCGAAATGCCAAAAGTGGTTAATGATGGCCAACAAGTGGGGGAGAAAGTGCTTTAAATGAGGGACCACATCCATATCACTTGATAGGAGCTCATCTAAATTTCACACACGTGCACAAAAAAGTGCGTCCTGCTTTTGTACACAGACAGCCTGACAAACCGGTCACCTGTACTACAAATGTCTACACCAATAACGGACCCCTCCCCCCCCCCCCAAACCCCAAATTAAAACGTGCCTTCTGACATATTTCAGTGAGTAATTCAATAATAAGGATTTATAATAAAAAGCCTAAATATTCAGCGTTCTGTACACGGACACAAAGCTTGTGTGAAAACTGCTGAGCCGAAGCGGCACTTGCGGCTCCAGACGCAAGGCAAAAGTGGAAAGCCTTTGAATTAGCCTCTATGATTATGATCATTTAGTAGTGATCTCCAAAAATGAAATACTTTGTTCGGCACAGCTGATTAATCCAGGCAATAATTCGATTGAAAAGAGGAAAACGGCAAGTTCAGACCTTATTATTATTATTATTATGCACTGTTACTACTAGTAATATTAGTAGTAACCATGTCTCTTATTAGAAGTTCCCTATTAATGCATCGTGCATTCCAGCTAATAGTTATATATTCCATACTATATAATTATATATTCCACTGCTATATTCCAATAGAACCTTATTGGCCAAAACATTATTCATTTTTTTTACTTTTCACACTATAAAGGTTTTTTTTTTTTTTTTTTTTTTTAAATTAAAAACTCACTTTGGTGAATAGAACGATCTTCACACAACGTTCTATCAGGCTATACAGGCCTTTCTTTTCTTTTCTTTTTTTTTCAAAATTCCAACGCAACCGTGACTGAAACTGACAAAAGTTCTCTTCCTCTGTCTGCAGAGGATTTTCAAAAAATTTGACACAAGGTTCCGTTCCTCAGACTATAAAGGATATTTAGTCAGAACCGTACAGACTGAAACATTCTTTACTTTAAGTTCTTTCATACAGTCCAAGAGTCTGTTATCAGAATCCCAACAGAACCCTGATTCACACTTTACTAGTTCCATCTTTAGGACCACTTTTTTGTTTGTTTGTTTGTTTGTTTGTTTGTTTGTTTTTTTAGAAATTGCAAAAGTATTTACACAAATTTCTGTTTCTCGCACGTGACTTCTTAATGGGATAAAACAATTCAATATCTTTCTCGTCCCTTTAATTTAAGGACATTTAAACCCACTAAAACCCCAGCAGGTCCAAACTTCCTTTTTAAAAGCCCTATTCTGATCAAAAGTGCACTTTGTGCTGCACACTGTACCAGGCTACAGCGGGAGTGCCAGAGGGAAACAGGGTCAGGAGCCGGTGGGGAAAATTTATAGCGCCCGAAGCCCTATCCTGCATCAATCTTGCCGTAATAACACGCGTGTCAAACGCTGTGCCAGCCTGTGTAATTTTTTGATGGTGGAGAAAATTTGTGGCAAGAGGTGCGGATCAGTGTAATTTAGATTGCACAGATTATTTTATTCGATCAGCACCGGAGAGGCTGTGGTTCAGGCTTTCCATGATGTGTCCTTATTATTTAAATAAGACAGTGCTTTATCTTTACACATCACAAAATAGATCAAATCCATGTTTTTTTAAGTCCTCACGCCATTAAAGACAATGAAGAATTCCTGAAGAGAGTTGACAAAGCATTTCTACATTTAAAGAGTGCATAGCTAAAATTGTATACATCCATGACTGAGTGAACGTTAAGTCCAGATTTTGGATGAACGGTTGCAGGAACAAGTATTGGAAACACTTTGAAACGCGCACGGTGAGTAAAAACGCAGCCTCACAGTTACAAGCTCCATTACACTCACTTATCTATAGCCTTTTACTTACGCTAAAAAAAAGTTTTTAAAGTGTAACTACTGGTCAAAGATAATCCTCTGACAAGTTAGAAATATTCCCTAAAATTAGGAGACAGTCCGAAGTGTAGTTAGAGTAGAAAGTTTTATATAAAACTAATCCTGTGTAGATCAATAACCATCTGTCATGCTTAACACTGGCACTGTCACTAACAGATCCCGCACTTCTGCTTCGAGTTAGAAATTACACTAACAACACGAAGACTTTTTAACCACCTGTTTTAATTCAAACGGATTGTTCTGGTTTCTGTGGTTATCGAATGAAATGTTTTCTCCTTTTGAAACTGAAGCGCGTTAGACTGGAAAGTTGCATGCCGTGTGACGAAAGGCATTTGCTGTTATATTGTTAAAAATCTGTTTTATTCGTTTGTTAGGGTTACACGTAATGATTATATGGACGGGGCGAGGTGTACTTAGTAATAATATAAGTAGAAATGCCTGGGAAGGCCTGTAAAACAATCCATATACATAAATGACGTAAATGAAGTACTTTTATTACAAATAATATTTGTGAATTATAAATTCAAGCATTTTGAATAGTCGTTCAAATGCAGGTTCAACATCTGAAAGTGTTTGAAAGTTGACTACGAGACCTTTCCAGAGTGACCACAATATGATAATACGCTAATTTATTTATTTTTAGCAAAAAAAAAAAAACCGGGCATATTAAACCTCAACGTGTCGCAATTCCAATAGATCAGACGACTTTAAGAGTTTAGATAATTTACTAGTGAGCGCACTGATATAACGTTAATATTAGATTGTATGATTATTTGTATTTTATTAAGATTTGGTTTTATCCTAGCAACACGTTGGGTAGAAACTCAGAACTCCTTAAATAAGTACTGTTTGACCAACAAAAGTTATAAAACTTTAAGCGAAAGTAGTTTCCTGCAATATGCGAGCTAATTTTTTTTTATAAATACAAAGGCACTCGTATAGCTTTCATAATAGGATAATAATAATAATAATAATAATAATAATAATAATAATAATAATAATAATAAGCGCTGCTTAAAACACCAACAAAAGTAGAAGTTTAGAATTTCCAAAGATAGATTTACGAATTTCCTAAAGAAAAACAAAGACAAGACACGGACCTGTTGGCAAACTCGGAAGAAGTGAACTTTCACGTCGCGCGCTCGACCATGTGGATGATGAAGCGTCCCGGCGATTCCAAAGCGCCTCGCGCACCCGCTCGGAAAAGCTGCAAAACTCAGGTGCAGGACGGACACGGCGGCGCGGGCATTACACGGCAATTCGAAAGCAATCGTCTTTCTTAGTCCTTCCTCTCTCTTTTTTCGCTTTTATTAGCTTCCTCTGAAGACCGGACGGTGAGTGGAAACAATACCCGCGGCGCGCGCTAGCTCATGATCACCGCTCACTCGCGAAAAAGTTGAGGAAGGAAACGGAGCTTCTTCCCGTCCGTCCCTTTTTTCCTCGTCTCCTCTCCTTCTCCTCTTCTCACCTCTTCTCTTCTCGCTCACTGTTTCTTTCTCTGAACAAAGCTTCTCTTCTCTCTCTTTGCTGGCATCCCCCGACCCGCAGCTCGAGCTCTTTACTGCACAAATCAGGCTTGAATTACTCCGGCTCGCGCGCACCGACGCTGATGTGTTTGCAGGGACAATTGACTCTACCGTAATGCGCCTAAAACAGGTGCGCGCGCACTCCCTACTCTAACAGACCCCCTGCACGCGCCGTGCTTGCGTGGGTGTGTTCGAGTCTGTATGTGTGTGTGTGTGTGTGTGTGTGTGTGTGTGTGTGTGTGTGTGTTATGCCGTGGTGTGTCTTTTAGCTTTCTGTCTTTATTCCTTATGGAGGTTTTGTTCAGTTTTGTTGTATTTAAAAAATCCACCTGGAACCGGTGGCACCCAAACTTTTTGAGTGAGATGAAGTGTTTTCGTGTGTTTGTGTGCAGGTGTGTGTGTCCTATTCCATGCTGTTTATGTTCCGTACTTCTAATTTAAAAAATCAACATGTGGAAGTTGGGGTAGTACTGCGCTCATCGACCACCCCAGTGACCCAGTCGTGCCTTCTGACCAAATAGGGGGTTATCAGTAATTAGCTGTCTAAGGGACAGGACACTGGACAGGAGGAGGGACCATATCTCAGCAGGGTAATAGGAACTCCTATCCAGTCCTATCTAGGACCTCTTTTAGGGTACACAGGGGAGGATAGGTTCCAGACGCCCTCTCCTAACTCCTTACTATATAGGATTCACCGAGGTGTGTGTTTTTGTGTGTGTGTTTAACTTTCTATGTTAGCGGTCTAAGATACTAGTGTGCTCAATTGGCTGTGACTAAATGAGGTGAGGTCGGTTGGGGGATCATGCCTCAGCACTGTAACAGTGACCCCTGCTGGCCATGCGAGACGATTGCATCCTATCCAATAGTTAAAATGTCCAAGTCTTGCATGATATGGGGGAAAAGGCTGAGGCATCCTTCCTTATTTATATGTTTCATCATCTAAAACCTTTACATAAGACTTGTGTGTCTTTACCTTTGGTAATAACGACATTTTCTCTTTTCCCTCAGAGCTGATGTTCTGTGCTGGTTCCGGCACCGCACGCCTGGATGATCTTCCGGCTCGG
>JAUZST010000251.1:0-11854 GCA_034779995.1 Parotocinclus haroldoi | reverse complement strand
GTGTGTGTGTGTGTGTGTGTGTGTGTGTGTGTGTGTGTGTGTGTGTGTGTGTGTGTGTGTGTGTGAGAGAGAGAGGGAGGGAGGTATGAGCATCCCTGCATGTGTAACCTGGCTAACTGATGAATAGCCGTTAATGCTGATGTGAGATTGAATAAACAAACAACACAAGAGTGAGGTTAAAACTAATTTTTTTTTAAATGACAAATATCATTACTCTGATTTGCTTTGTGTCTCTTTCTCATTCAGGATTATTCATTTTACAGATATAAAAACCACATTACAATATAAATATAAAGAGCATTTTCTGAAAAAAAAATACAGGCTATGATATGATATCGTGATATGATAAATAAATGAGGCAGAGGCACCATTAAAAACACAAACGGGATCTACACACCATGCTTAGAGCCTCTGTGTTATTCATTTCTGGAAGTTCATAATAACTCTATAAAACACAGACAGTAACGTACAGTGACGCCACTGCCTCGAGGAAATCCGTAACACTCTAAAGAACGGCACCAAGAACCTGATACTTTTGTTAGAAGGAACCAAAAATGCAGTATTACAGTATTAGACAGTATTACAGACAACAGAAGATCAGCCAGAGACTCAACGAGGGAATGTGATCCAGTTTCTATAGTTACAGGTAAGAGAGAATAAACAGGTAGAGATGGAACAAGCAGGAACTCCAAAATACACACGTACATCATTTATAGCTTTTTACAAATAAGTAGTGAAAAGTTATACACACAAACACAAGTAACTGACACAATAAATGTCTCTAAACAAATCAACCAAGTTATAACAGTTTCTAGTCCAAAGGTGAGCTAACAAGCAAGCGAGCACAAGGCTGGTAGTTCTCAAACACACACACACACACACACACACACACACACACACACACACACACACATTAAACTCCCACCTCTGCTCTTGGATCCATAGTTAAAAGACAGATTTGGATTTCCAGATTTTGCTATTTTATTAGAAATGTTAAGACCTTGGTTGCTAAAGGTGACACACACTGATCATTAAATTGTGCACACTTGTACTTGAGTGACTAAACTGTATTTAACTGAACTGAACGAGCTCCTGTCTTCAGTTTATTTCGGAGATGAAACATTACAGGGCCATTTTCTGTCGTTATGGAATAATGCCGTACAGTTCAGAGTTTATTTCTGAGAAACAGACACCAGGACTGGTCACTGACGCTGCCATTTTTCTGAATTGAAAGTTATTTGTATAGGTTTTTCTCTACATATAAAGATACCGAAACAGTAATGCAGCCCAGGAAACACACTCATACAAAATTAGCAACTTCTTTACCATCTATTTGTTAGTTTTATCAAAACAAGCTCCATTTCTGAGGTACTACTTTCACTGATAATAATCCCAGTAACCCATCATCCCATTGCAGATAACTACCAGGCTATCCCACCACCCCATACTGGTAAATATCACATTTCCACCATCCCATGCTGACAACTTTTATGTCATTCAACCATGAGAGTAATACTAAACCACCATAATAAGATCTCACCCTGGAGAACATCATACTATTTAAGCCATACCATCCCACCATGATAACCACCATCACAGCGTTCCTTGGTCTGGACCATCCCACACTCCCATTACACACACTGGTGACTACCATACTAGTCCACCATCCCACAGTTTACACAACACACTACCATCACAAGCTGGGTACCATCATACCATCCCACCTGATACTTACTGGTTTACAACAGAACAACAGATCTTCAGAACTTAGCTAAAACTGCTGTTGACATGCTGGGCCATAACAATAACACGAGGACATGTATCAGTTCTAGATATCAAACTCAAACTCCTGTTTACCATGAAGTAATGTGATTTCTATGAGATTAGAAATAGTGTAGATATAAGAAAGTGATAAATGCTGTTTACCCTGGAGACGGTGAGGTCGGTCATGAGCTGCTCGAAGGCCCGCGTCTCCTCCGCCTGTTTCTGGTTGTGCAGGGCGATCTTCTCACTGAACTTCCGCGGGTTCGAGGAACTACTCGAGCCCGGGGACCCAGACATGGTGTGCGAGAAAGTTTACACACCCTTTCACGACGAAAAACAAACGGGTGTTCCGAACTTCTTCTGGTAAAATGTGAGATCTTATTCAGCTGTCCTCACGTTTTGGACATTGTTGTGATCTCGGGTTTAAAACCATTTCCGATCAAAGCGATGCAAATCCAGCGACGTCAGGTGTTCCAAGCCTTAAAAGCAAACACGAACCAGTCTCATTTACGGTACTGTTTTCAACTAGAAGTCATTGTTGCGCGCATTCGATAACTTTTTGACAAGTTTTAGCGCTATACACGACTAATTTTGATAAAAGATTATTCGTTAGCCGGCTTAGCTTAACAACCCCTATCCTAGCTCGGAAGCTAGAGGGGCATTATAACAGTTCTTAAATTGTTATAATCGTTTTACCGTTTTAAACGTGAACTTGTTTTTATGTGTGTGTGTTTTAAGCAACTGCGCGATAAATGGCCGGTTTTATTAACCAAAGCGACGCTTCGCTAGCCTCCAACCTAGATTTAAGCCTTAGCTTGTTAGCCAGCTAGCTAATGTCAAACATTTACATAAACATGACAAGCAAGTGAAAACTGTCACGAAGATACAACTATCAACTTCTGGATTAAAAACAAACCCGTGTGAGCGATTAATCTACCGTTAGTGAACTGACCGGCAAACGGACTGTAATGAGTAATTAATTTGTGATCTTCTATCGTTAAGAAGTTACACAAAGTGTACAAAAATGGGTCCTAAATTAGAGAAGCACACTCATGGATTTTGTGTTCATAAAACGAGGATGATAAACGTCTCCCAAATTCCAACAAGTGGTTTAAGATCAGTAAAGGCGCTGCGCATTCAGAGAACCTATCAACAACAGCCCAAGCTTTAAGCCAACACAATCATCTCATGGATGGATGGATGGATGGATGGATGTCCAGCAACAGAAGCTTCTCCACATTAAGTACGAGTCTGTCATCCAACTGCAAGCTGCTCTCAAATTCTTAAATCCAGGTTCGGCGAAACATATCCTGAAAACGTCCATTCTCGTTCACACCGATCTGTGCATGTTCCTCTGGGCTGCAGGAGCTTCTTGCAGATCAAGCTCACTTCAGTTTCTGCCTACAACTCAGTCCAATCAACCGAGTGAAAACAGCAGGAAAACATTACGCACAAACCAGTTTCCAAACTGTACGTCAATTGTTTGAAGAACTTTGTCCACCAGACGGCGCTATGGCTTCCTTAAAGTGACAGTACGTCCTAAATGAGGTACTGTTTTAGGTACCTGATTATAGTCTCTGAAACAGGTCGTTACCGCACCGTTACCATAGCCACAGCTGTGTTGTTTAAATATAGAAGATATTTTCACCAAAACTGCATGCAAACTATACATACACGCATCAGAAAACCCAGTGGAACCACGCGTGGGCTTCAGAGTGGACTACCATCAGTACCACTGACCCAGTGAACACAGTGGTTCTTCAGATTCGTTCTTCTTTTGCACTTATTCTTATGCACTTTACACTGATCAAATACATGACAATGTACAGAATTAGAACACTTTAACAATAACACACACCAAAATCGAAACATGCACAATGGAATGGCTGCACACAACCAAGAGAGAATGAGTCAATTTGAAGAAACTCAAATGCAAAGGCAATGCAAAACCACCTTTAAAAAAAAACTTGATTAGTCAAAGTCGAGTGCAAGCTTTTCTATTTCATGGGTCTCCGTGGCAGAGCAAATTGGCATGACAAAGTGCCCGTGCATAACCCAGACCGTAGCATAGTTTCTACAAAAAGTGAGCAGTTAATGCACGGACATAAATTCAATACAGATTTGTAAACAAAACATGAACATATGAGGGAAGTTATATTTATGGCAGTTAATAAAACTCATGGGCGGCACAGGGGCTCGGTGGGCTGTGTCACAGGAAGAAGTTGTATCAGTTGTAAGTCGCTCTGGATAAGGGCGTTTGCTAAATACCGTAAATGTAAGGTCCCGGGTTCAGTCCCAGGGTGGGGCGGCCTGGGTCCTACCTGTGTCTGCGTGGGTTTACTCCGGGTACTCCGGTTTCCTCACACAGTCCAAAGACATGTGGCGTTAGGTTAATTGGTGTCTTTAAAATGGCCAAAATGTGAGAGTGTATATGCCCTGCCTAGGGTACTAGGTCCTGTGCTAGGCTTTTGTAGGTGACCAGATCAACAAAACACTGCAAAGCCAAATCTGGAAATCAACATAAATGCACATGTAGGCTTGTAATGATGTTACTCTCAAGCATTTTTATTCCATTTCGTAGCTAGGTAAGCTTTAAAAGTTTACAAATAACCTTAGCTTGATTATAATATCATGTTTTATGCTGAAGGCCTATGTATTTTGGTGATCTAAATAACGATATTGCAGTCGATCTTTTATTCAGAAGTTCATATACGGCAGTTCTGCACCTCGATCCTACGTCCAAGTGAACAATGCTTTACACCAGGAATATAATCAGACATTAACATCACGAAAAGAAACGCAATTAAGAATGAACAAAATTCTCTATTGTTAATTTGTTCTTCATTCATTGTTCTCATCATGGCAGGGTAACTTTATTTTAAAATCACTTATTCTATTAAGTGTTTATTTGTTTTACCATATGGCTGATTGCCAAACAGAGGTACACCTGTGCTGCTATAATTTCTGTTCCCCAATACAACGGGTAACCTAAAAATACCCCTGCGTTCATACAATGTTTGTCCTGTCGCATGACGACGGTGTGTGTGTGTGTGTGTGTGTGTGATTAATAATTATCCCCCAACAATAACAAAAAGATATTTTTGTTGTACTTTGATTGTCCTATTTATTTTTATTGCTCCTTGGACTTTTTAAAACCAGTTACTTGGCAAAATGTAGGTAAACACAAAACAATGAACATTGACACACTCAGATGTAGGACAAGGCATTCAAGTGCGATTGAAGCTAAATGGATAGAAATAAAAAAGCATGTGATACAGCGATATACGGCACCAGTCTGTGACATCATACAGATCCCACGATCTACTACAGAAATCGTAATCATAATACATCAATCTGATACTAGTCTGAAAACGCAACAACATTTAAATCCCTTCACAACTTTCTTTTCTTAAGTTAAATGTAACCAGCATGCAAAAGGAAAAATAAAGAAATGGATCATGTAAAATAGGATTTTAGGTATGTAAGATTTAAGTATTTATCAATTTCCCCTTTCACTTCCCACAAAAAAGGGAAAACGCCACCGACATCATCGTCTGCCTTTGGCTGTCATACATCAGTGGAGTTTTTAATTTAAGAGCACGTTCAACCCAACATTTTATTCAAGTTAAGGCAGTGTAGGAGTATCAGGAAAAAAAGAAAGCTAAGAAATCGTAAGGAAGTAAACTCAATTCGTAAGTTGAAGAGCTGGGAGGGAAACAACCGTTTTTTCCAATAAATTACAATTTTTTTGACAAGAAAATACAACCCAGATTTGTAACAGGCGAAAATGATAAATAGAATTCCGACTGCATACTTCCTATACGACTAGCATACTAAGAAACACGCTCTGTTCTCCCAAGCCGTAAAATAGAAAGGTAACAAAAACATTCTTTACACATTCCACAGCATCCGGAGCTGGCATGAGCAGTCTGCTGCAGAGCAAAGCTAACTAACGCTGAGCGTTTCAAAATGAATGACATGGTTTGTAAAGTGATCTGTTTCCAGACAGGACAGTTCTCCATGACGCATTTCTTGAGAGGAAGGCGTGTTCCAGGTAGTGCAGACTGAAGACTGCAGAGATGAAGTTCGCATGGTAACAGTCTGGGGTCTCTTATTTGCCGTAGAACTTCTTATTGAGCAGGAAGATGAGCAGGTTGACGTTTACAGTAGCTCGGTCAAAGAGCTTCATGACAGCCACCCCCTCATACTGTAACTGCAGAAGATCCTAGAATTCAAACGTGTCATATTAGCGAACAGTATCATTTAAAACAAACTGCAGAAAATGAACAAATGACAGCATTCTGCTGATGGTCCTAATACAGAACGGAGTGGAGCAGAGAGATTACTGCTGGAGAGTAATCTGTAAAATGCCATAAATGGAAAAATAAATAATTTTGTATTACCCTGCTCACAAAAAATATGGGAAATTTCAAAACGAATAGGAATCTGATCCCATAGGAACTGCTGGATAATCTGATCCTGTCCATGCTCCATCACTGTCAGGGTCTTTTGGCCCTCTTGGGTAACCGTACACCCTACTGAACACAATATGGGGTACACAATACTCTGGTCCAGTTTAACATGATTCTGTTCCCACCATGAATATATCCCTTGTTACTTAATCACTATAATTGATTTTGCATCTCATTTGCATAATTAAACAATGTTCTTTGACTTTTCATTTTCTTTTCTGATGATTTAGTTGAATAAAATTAATGAAATACTTATCTAATCGCTTCATATTCATTTTGAAAGATAATACTTGTGAGCATATAACGTACAGTGAATGTAAAGTGAATTACAAACCCATAGATTCTCGTTATATTGAGAGGAAAAAAAACGTATAATCAGGTCTCATTCACAGCTCGGGAATTGTCCAGTTTCAGTCTTGACTCGACTACTAAAAGTCTTGGTCATGATGGTTCTAGAAGACTTCAACCCTAGCTGTTGCTTTCCACCCGTTTGTACATTTTTGCATTTTATTGCGAGCTGTTGAGGATAAAAAAACCTGCCCCTAGTGAACACTAGTACAGAGCATTAAACAAAGCCACCACTTAATTACAGGGATAAAGGACATTGCTCAGGAGCCTGGATCTGGCAGCTTGGGTCACACTAGCAGGGATGGATGTGTCACTTAGATCGAACAGATTGAACTTGGACAGAAAATAATACAACCCACAAATAAATCAAAAGAACCGTTACCTGGTATTCTAACATTAGCGTCTCCAAATGGACTCCCATAAACTTGGCTTTAACCTCAAACACTCCCACAATCTCAGAAGGAGAGATCTCAAAGATGGCATTCTTGAACCTGTAAGCAACGAAAATAAGAAACCGCTCATGTTTTGAACTGCTGGAAAATCTCGCACACCTTATGTACAGAAACAAGAGAGGACGACTCACTGATTTGTTTGTAGATTCTCAATCTCGATCAGCACTCCCTTCTCATGCAGACGTGCGGCTGTGTACTTCTGAGATGCCTGCTTGCTCTTTTTGGCGTTTCCAGGCTTCTTTGACACTCTGAGGAGGAAAAAAGGTGAGCAGGTTCAAAATTCGAAAAGCAAGTGTCACTAAAAATCCAATTCATATTTGACTGGTACTTCTGGGACTTCTAGTGTTAACGGGAGGTACAAGACCTTTACGATGAGGTCTTTTGAAGGACCAGACAAAATAGTTCCAAAACAATCGTGCATCGATCAGTGCACACAGTATAACGGCTTCTGGTTGCCAGATTTGTACCACGTCTCATTTACACTAGCACAGGCCATTCACCACTTGTCACTGCACAAATTTCACTTGTCACTCACTTGCCCTTGCTGGCTAGATTGTCCATGCAGGTCTTGATGTACTGATTGTAGTAGTCGATTTGTACATTGTAGAAGCTGGTCTTTGTGTTGAGGGCAGCGTTGGTCTGTTGAAGTTTCACCAACTCAGCCTTTCTTCTCTGGCGATACCGCCTCTGATTTCTGATGTCCTGCAGGAAAAGGTTATCCAGTGACGTTACAGAAGTGATCTCTGTTTATTTGGGAGCACCTCACACAGGCACCCCAGGGGTCAAGCAAGGAGTTCTTCCTAAGATGAAGCTAGAACATTAGAAGCAGGAACAAATACAGAGGGACTAGTCCACCACTGGCGAGAAACGATTCAAAAGGGGTGTAAGACAATGGCAGTCCATAATACAGATACAGTACCTGTCACTAACTGATCTAGTATGACCTCCATCCTTCTAGACTAATTCTAGACTAGATTCAGACTAGTGGACCCACCAAATTCGATTCCCATCCCGTACCTTTGCAATGTCATTGATAAGGTCCTGGTATCTGTTCTCTGGATGAACCTTGCCCAGCTCTGCCAGCCTCTGCAAGTTACTCTTGATCTTGTCCTTTTTGCCCTGCAGGGTCAGGCTGTCGTCCACCACCGGCTTGGCATGCTTCATCTTTTCTGGAGTCTTTGCATCACGGATGGCTCGTCTCTGCATGGCTCTCTGATACTCCACTTCCTACAAGATCACAAACCAGAGGCATCGGAAAAACACGTCCAACTGCTGGTCTAAGCAGAACAACTGACTGCCCTTTGTTGAATACCTGCTCAGGAGTTGCAGGACTTTCAAGGATTTCTGAAAGGGTTTCGCCTGGTTGGAATCTGATCACATCCACAATCAACCTCTTGGTGCTGAAAGCAAAATTATACAGCAAGATTAAAATAAAAAAATAATTTAAAAAAAGCTTAATGAATGCGCTTTAAACCATTCCCATATCTTTAAACTATACTTTTGCTCACAAATATTAGGGGAGACACTGACACAAACACACACAAACACACACACACAAACAGACACAGACAGACAGACACAGACAGACACAGACAGACAGACAGACACAGACAGACACAGACAGACACAGACAGACACAGACAGACAGACAGACACAGACAGACAGACAGACACAGACAGATACAGACACAGACAGACAGACACAGACACAGACAGACACAGACACAGACAGACACAGACAGACACAGACACAGACAGACACAGACACACACAGACAGACAGACACACACACACAGACAGACACACACACACAGACAGACACACACAGACAGACACACACACACAGACAGACACACACACACAGACAGACACACACAGACACACACACAGACACCATATATTGGTGAGCATCTGTAGTTGAATCGTTATACAATCGTTATGTGATGCTCTTCATTTTAAATAAACAGTATAATGTGTGTGGGGAGGGGTTACCTGGGGTCGTGACACTCCGTGATGGGAGCTTGATCTTTATTACTCAGTGGGAGGAAGTTGAAGAAATCTCTGAGATTCAGTAACGCGTCAACATCATTCTCAAAAGCCCTGTGAGCCACACCTAAGAAACAGAGATTTACAAAAACAGTGAAGCAAGGGAGCACTTATTAATGTAATCATGTAACCGTAACCAGTTGTTCCCTAATCTTTTCTGCTACGGCCCACTTTAGAAAAAAGGGAATACTCCTTTATATTTTTTAAGCTGTCCCTTTCTGACACATGTACACATCTGTAGCTTCCAAACTATCACCTTTAACGTGGATTTTTTCTACGTGACATGCATTACGCATCTTAAATTTCGACAGCGTAACATAGCAGTGCTCCTGAAAAAAAGTGTCCTTTTTTCACTTAACATCATATAAACTGTCCATACAGAATCCAGACATGGGTTGGGTGGGAAGTGGCTGCTGTTACTGCACCCAGGCCATAGATTAGTACAGAGAGCAGGGGTGTAACCATTCGCTCTGCTCACAATTCGATTTTCTTACCATATTATTTCTGAAGCATTTCTTAAACGGGTATGTTAAAAAAAAAAAAAATTCAAAATGCATTACTAGAAAATGTTCTGTTGTGGTTTCAAGTATTAAATAACGGTGTGAAAACATTCCTTGTTTATTTCTAAAGAATAAAATTCGAATAAATTTGTACTTTACAACAAGAATCTGAAAAAAACTGAATTAAAGGGCATGGCAACAGGTACCCCCAATAATTATTTTAAGCCAAAATATAATATACTTCTCACAAATTAAGGCATATTTCATTTGAAAACAGCCCGTGTTTTAGTAAGCAGTGTATATCATGGCCACAAAATAATATTTTTGAGGCGTTATTGATTTTTGTGACTATATCCCAGTTAAAAGCCACGCATCAAATTAAATCGAAATTCTCCACTAATTTACCTTAGAGGTGTTTGTACCAATGTAAGCAAAATAAGACCTAATAAAGCAGCTTATACGGGTAAAATTCCCAAATTCTAAGTGTTAAAACGATCTCCAAGGAAATTCACAGGTAACGACGGCGTGACCTCACAATATGAGGCTAATACAAGTCGAGACGGCTTCATATATTCATACCCGTCTGCCCACAACATGCATGCGGTTGAACACGCCACTGGGTTCACATATTCTGGGTCTGTACAGAAAACTCTGAACCAGTTCTATAAACCAGTCTTTTATCCCCTTGCTGATTTCATGAATCTTTACCGGACACAGCTGTGTGTGTTTTGGCTCCTCCCAGCTCTTCTTGTGTTACGTCTTCATTGGTGACGGATTTAACTACGTCAGGTCCTGTGATGAACAGGTATGACGTGTCCTGAAAAACAGGCAAAATGTTTCCTGATGCCTTTGTGGTGTAGTCCAACTTTGTTTCAGATACACCGACATTTTGGCAGTTACAGCTCCAGAGATCCAGGTTCAAATCCCAGCCCAGCTGCTGCCTGGGTGGAATTTCCAAACACAGCAATTTTCCTTCAACCACAGCCAGAGCTTTGTACCACCAAATGGACAACTGTTTAAGGTCTTTAACTGGCCGTTAGATGTCGTATAAGTAATAAAGATCAATGATTTAATTGTACTGTTCGTGTAACGCGACTAATGAGGTACGAGCTTGCTTATTAACCATGTTTGATTAGTAGCTAATGATTTCTTTCTCAAATTAATGCGCTGCATGTGCTCCAACAAAGAAAAGCCTACAAATATCAGAGAGGCACCGAACGCAATTTTCTTGGCCCATTCTGATTTTTTAAATAGATATGAAGGGTTGATTCCGATTTTCTTCCTTTCTGTCTGAGATTCTACATGACAGCATACGGAAACAATCGCTAAAGAAAGAAAGCAGGAGCTGTTGGTTTGTACCTGTCACTATTCTTTCACTTCCGCTTTGTGGCAACACAAATATCAATCCCTGCAAACTTGCTCAAATTCTACAGTATTACCCGTCTTGGTAAGAGGCTTTTACCACTCAGTGCCAAAAGCATTACCAGTCCGTGCCAAATTACTGTAGTCCTACGTAACTGCGTATAATTTCAATGAATCCGGATTATCTAAAACAATTGCAATGAGACGATTATGTAACAACCATAAAATGCCTTTCTGTAAAAAAATATATATATGTTTTTCACAAAATAAATTTTTTGTGTTACAGATTTAGAAATACATCACCGTAGATAAATGCTCACTGTCTGGACTCCCTTATGAAGGGCCCTAGGTATAGGTGTCTATACTGAGTACAACTTACACTGAAGAGTCTCATCCAGGGTGGAATATAATGTAAAGCGTTTCTAATCTCTCACCTTGACCATAAAGGTGAAGTCAGTGAGAGCAGGAGAATAAACGGCTCCTCCTGCACATGGACCCATGATGAGTGAGATCTGAGGAACAACGCCCGATGCCATCACGTTCCTCTGTAACACACAGCAAAGAGTGACAACATGTACACGCATGTGCACTTGTGACAAGTCAAAGAGTGTGTAGATTTTCAACGCACACACGCTCTCGCGCACTCTGGCACGCGCACTCTCAAACACTCTCTCACGCAAACACTCTCTCACACGCAAACACACTCTCTCACACGCAAACACACTCTCTCACACTCTCTCTCAACCTCTCACACACTCTCTCTCTCAACCTCTCACACACTCTCTCTCTCTCAACCTCTCACACACTCTCTCTCTCTCTCAACCTCTCACACACTCTCTCTCTCAACCTCTCACACACTCTCTCTCTCAACCTCTCACACACTCTCTCTCTCAACCTCTCACACACTCTC
>JAUZST010000250.1:34845-56328 GCA_034779995.1 Parotocinclus haroldoi | reverse complement strand
TCTTGTTTAGATTCCTGATTATTAAGAATGGATTATGTTACTGATGTCTTAAAGCACTTTTGTAAGTCGCTCTGGATAAGGACATCTGCTAAATACTGTAATGTAAATGTGCAGTTCATAATTTAGCCATAAAAGGCTGTTACAAAGTGCAATTCCCAAGAGTAATACTCTACGAGAAAAAATAAGGACATTCAGGTCACTTATCCTCGAAACCTCCATCAGATGCCTCCTCTGTGAGTCCAAAAGACTTACCAGGAAGAAGTGTTAAATGCTGTCTCATCAGCAACTGAAGGCTAAATGTAGGGGTGTCAGTAAATGTGGCATATGTAGACTTGTTAAAAAGTATTTGTTGAGGGGTTTTTAGAATATTTTACTTACTATTTGAATTATGTTTAATGATACTATGTCCTATAAATATTTAGAAACATCTGGTAACCAGGCCGTCTGCTTTATAGAAGTAAAACAGAAAACATTTTTTTCCTTTTTATTAAGGTGTTTGCTATAGCATCCACAAAAATATAGTTAGTACATTTAGGTACTGTTGCATATGTCATTGACCATTAGAATTTGACTGTTTGGGATTATTAAGTTATAATACCAGGCAAATGCATTCTGTTCAAACTGTTAACAAATACTTACTTTAACAAATATATTGATTATTCATTCACAAAATTGTTTCTAAAAAGTCTCTAAACAGAATCAGAACCCCACTGAAGATTTATAGTTTTTGGATGGAAGTAACCAGACAATAAACCATAACGCCCACTTCACATACAAAACTGAATAAGCTAAAAAAAATTAAATTAAATTAAATACGGATCTAGTCCAGATTTTATCTTAGATGGCTTGAAGTTAACAGGCCTGATCTCAGAATGTTCTAGCATGGCTTTTCCACATCATACTTACAAACTATGGAAGTTAAAGTATTCTGCAGTCACTGTTGCAAAACTACAGGCAAATCTTTATGACTGAAGTATTAAAGAGAATGAAATATTAACAATAATTAAAGACAATAACAATAAAGAAAGTTTGTTTTAAATTTTATAATCATTCATGCTATAATGGGAATATGTAAATACATACTTGATACCGCAAACGTGTCATTACTCAATTCTGTCTGTTCAATGATCATTTTCACTGCATTTGCCTTGCTGTATTGATATTTCTGCTTAATGAGCATTATGCTGTACAGCATATCTTACCCTCCCATTTTAATAATTAATTTATCAAAACATAAGTCACAATTTGTAATAATAATTTTGTTTAGTGGTAATGTTGTCAGCCATCAGCTAATTAAGATAATTAAGAGAAAAATAATGTAAACTATTGTCCCCAAATCCTTGTACAAAATCTGTATGCTCATATGCTTTTTTGCAGCTTTACACATGTAATCATTCAATTCAAACAGCGAAAGACTGGAACACTGAGTAATACACCTGCCATACAACTAAACCATAACATAAAGTCAGAAAATATTTGATAATGAAACTGTATTGATTCTGGATAGAGATTTTCTTAAAAGGAAATGAGACAATGAACACTGTCACTTTTTAAGTGTTTCAATGAACTTAAATATATTATATCTGATAAACACAACTTGCATCATATTGCCCATACCTGTAACATTTTGCGACAGTGCTAGACACTGCCCTCCAGATACACTGTATTGTCCAATGTTTTCCATGTAGGTTGGAGATCAGATAGTGGAGATCAACGGCGAGCCCACACAGGGTATCAGTCACACTAGAGCCATAGAGCTTATCCAGGCTGGAGGAAACAAAGTATTGCTGCTGCTGAGACCTGGACCAGGCCATGTGACTGACAACAGTGAGTTTCTGTCTCTATCTCTCTCTGTCTGTCTGTGTCACTCTCTTTCTCTCTCTTTCTCTCTCCATCACCTATCACTGCTTCTTGGTAATATTTTAATTATATGGAACCCCTCTAAGCTTTAGTTTGTGATTAAGCGTTGTGACAAACCTAATAAAAATCTTGCAGCATTAATTCAATGCTGTTAGATAATACATTTTATATGTTATAGTATAGGAATAAGTGAAAGAATATATTTTAAAACCTCGCCACTCACTAATCCCGTATATAATATAAGACTATGAGCCTACAGTCTTCAGCCAGTCCATGTTTAAGTGTTCACTGCTGCAGACCCTAACTACTTTTTCAGAAAAAGAAAAACCAGGACAGTGAGTCTCCTGTGAGCAACAAACATAATGTTTTGATGTTGTTGTTATTAAGTTGTATCACATACCCTTCAATCATCCTTATGACTTTCTAACACTTATTTATTTCTTTCTATCTTTCTTGATGTCTTTCTTTCTGTCTTTTTCTTTAGGTAGTATAACTTCATCTGCTGTGTGCTACTATCCACATGAGCACCAACACTAACAGTTTCTTTTCCTCTGGTCCATCCTGTTTCATTTAGGTAATTCTGTTGCCTTCTTACTGTCTTAGCTTCACTCAATTCTCATTCAAAATCTGTAACCTATTTTCCTACCAATTGTTTTGTCTTTCCTGTGCAGTAGCAATATCTTTCAGCTCTGTCTATTATTGGCATTAAGATAACAGATCTAAAAACTTACTGAATTTCTGACATGTACTTTTGGATCTTTCATGAGCAGACATACATGCCTCCTTACATAGGGTGGGTGTAAAAAACAAAGCAAAGTGTCCCAAACTAAACACGTGGTATAATATAGTTGTTCTTACACGTGATTTACGTAATTGTTTGAGACGTCTGTTTTTTGTTGTGCCCCGCCCACTTACTATCCTCCGAGGAGTACATTATGTGAGCACGAAAAAAACTCCTTAGCACATAAGCACATATAATGACATGGACAAGTGGCCATCCGACTTAATAGCAGCTACTTGGGTAGCACTCGCACAGACTCGTCTCGATGTGACTGGAGGAGAAGCTGTGAAAAATGAAAGGCGAGTTCATAGGTTGGGAGAGATGGGGAGCCAAAGAGTTGCTTGCCTAAAAGTAAACCAGTCCATGTCCATAGCACAGGCCGTGGAAAACTTCCAGACCTACCACACTCCAGCAAGTTTGAGGAAAACAGGGAGGGTGCCAGGTTTCCATAGCAGTGGAATCTTCTAGAGGAATTTACACTTTCTGCAGCTCAACCTCAAGGCCAAATCACAGATAAGAAGGGTGCCGATACCAGATTTTATTATAACTGTTTTGAGACAACACTGAAGATGTGACACTTTGATACAATGTAAAAGTCAGTCTACAGCTTGTATAACAGTATAATTGTGCCCTCAAAATAATTCACATACACACCGCAATTGAAGTCTAAACATCTGAAAACAAAAGTAAGTACAACTCTAAATGAAAATGGCCAAATTGTCCCAAAGTGTCAATATTTTGTGTGGCCACCATTATTTAACAGCAGTGCCTGGGAATGGAGTTTGCCGGAGCTTAACAAGTTGCCACTGGAATTCTTTTCCATTCCTCCATGATGACATCACGGAGCTGATGTTAGAGACCTTAAGCCCCTCCACAGATGCTCAATAGGGTTTAAGACTGGAGGCATGCTTGACATTTAACGTCAGTTTCTGAATCAAGGCAGTGGTCGGGATAGTGCTCTGCTTCAGCCCTCATGCAGCTCCAAACCATGACATTTTCACAGCTATGCTAGCCTATAGGCAAGGCAAACTTGTCTTTGTACTCCTCAACTGGTTGCCACCACACCCTTGACACAAACAAGTTTATCTTGGTCCCATCAGACCACTGGACATGGTTCTAGTAATCCATGCCATAGTCTGCTTTTCTTTAACAAACTGTTTGCAGGCTTTCTTTGGCATCATCTTTAGAAAAGGTTTGATACAATGTGCAGCATTGTATGCATTGTATTACAGTGTGCATTGCACACACACACACACACACACACCACCTCTGCAGCAATTATGGCATCACTCCTATGTCTATTTTTAAAAGCCAACCACTGGATATGATGCTGAGCTTGTCTTCATTTAGGGGGGAAATTACTTTTGTTGCCAGCAGTTTAGACATTACTGGCTGTGTGTTGAGTTATTTTGAGGGCTTAGACGATTTAGACTGACAACTTTACATTGTATCAAAGTACCATATCTTTAGTGTTGTCCCATGAAGAGATATAATTAAATAGTTACAAGAAATGTGAGGTGCATAGTCACTTTTGTGATATAGTGTATTATCCACTACTTGGCCTGTTTTCTCATCATCAGACTCATTATTGCTCAGGGTCATATTTTTTGAACGTTCTGGTACAGGTAATTCCTAACTTCATAGCAGTTGGTAAATTATGTTTAGTTAACAGTACGTTTGGATTTAGCCATTATACAATATCCACATAAATAAGGGGATATTTCAAAGTAATTTTGTGAGCAGTATATAAGCTATTTTGTGTCAGGCACAAGTAATAATCTGAGGTGAGTTTCATGGGTTCTCTCCAAACCACAGTTGTTTCAAAAAGGATTTGTACTAATTACACAGTTTCATGGAATTATAATAGTGGGTATGGCATCAGCCCAACATAATTCATTAAATACACAAAAGCACAGCTTTTAAATAAAGTAGAGAAAATACTGCACCAGAGATCAACTGCTATCATGTTTAATAAACAATGATATTTAACAAAATAGCTGTGTTTGTTAAAAAGTTTGTTCCAAATGATTTAGACCACTGATACATATATGTAATGATATGTGAGTGTACAGGAATAAAAAAAAAAACTTAATGTGCAAAAAACACAAACAGGCATTTATATAGGACAAAGGTAATAGTTTCTTGGGTAAAAAATACCAAAATAGTTTGAATGATGAATGTTTTTTTTACTTAATCACTCACTTTTCATTTTTTCCTAAATATAAAATTGTGGATATTTTACAGGCTTTGAAGCAGATCCAAAAGTCTCTTCACCTCCAACTTCTCCAGGAGTTGGTTTGCCCTCAGACCCACAACTATCCAATGCTTTGGCCTTTCCATTCTATGAATCTTATTTGCATCCTTCCTCGCCCTCCTCAAAAAAGAGGTATGACAAAGATGGGAACGATAGGAAGAGCCCCTCTGCCCGCTTACCAAACACCAAGGACAGTCTATCACCTCACCATAAACACAGAAGCAAGGACATACATGGAAAAGCTCAAGACTCTGCCTCTCCCTCAGCCTTAGAGTCCAGAAAGGTCAAGAGAAGCAGATCTGCAGAATACACTGTTGATCGTGGGAGCACTGAAAGAAAACTTAATGGTCTGTCTAAAACCAAAGAAGAACCACACAAGTCACGTAGGTCCAAAGAGAATAGACAACAACATAAGCAAGATTCCAGCAGACACAGGAAGTCCAGTAAACAACAGCCAAGCCATACAAAAAGTTCTAGAAAATCAAATCAATTGAGACAGGAAGGGAACATTAATGAAATTAAGGAAACTTTGTCAAAACATTTGGTTCAGAGGAATGATAGGAAAGAGAGCAGTGAGCCATTAGGAAGGGATCATTCAAGAGGAAGACAGCAAAACAAGGAAGGATTGAAGAGTGACAGGAAAAAAACAGGACCAAATAGTCAAGGACAGGGGGTAGGGATGAATGGACACGTGGAACCTCAGAACATGTTGGAAACAAGGAAGCCAACACAGGAAGATCAGGACAAAGACACTAGCAAATCCACAAAAACGAAGAGACATGGACATTGTGAACCAAGAGAAGATGACAGAGTTCAGAAAAGTAAGGGTAAAGAATTGCGGAACAGTTCAAGGACAAAAACAGAGGCTGAGGATAGAAATAAACAAATATATGATCCAAAAGTCATACAAACAGATGACGAGACGGAAAGCGAGGATGGATTTACCATTATATATGACCCACATGAACCAGAGAGCCCAAATAAGAACTCAGCACTCAACAGAAATGGCCTCTGGAGGGTCCCGAACTTTGCACGCATTCTCACTCATGAAGAAGTGATGAACGATATTTACGGGTAACTAAAGCACATGCTGGATCAGGATCTAGGGTGACCTCTTCCTGGACCAGGAAGTAGCCACCCCAGAGCTGCTTCCTCTTTGCCATTCCATACAGAAAGCTCTTCTTTCTAACAGCACTACTATTATCTGCTGTCAGGTACAGTAGACAGTTGGCTTCACTGTGCTGACAAAAAGATAGAACAGAATGCCTAAGGCCAGCGGGTGCCATAAGTGAGGGGAGTTGTTTCCAAGAGCCTAAGTAGACAGGCTCAGAAACAAAGTCTTTACTGGTACCCTTGCTAAGAACTGGTGGAGTTTTTTTCTTGAAAAGCAGGGGGCCCATACTTGTTTTTTTAACTCCCCCCATCCATTTCTCCTACTTCAGTGAAACTGAAGCTGCTGCTTTTCTGCTCTTCCATACTGATGTTTATTGATGAGAGGCTCAGGATGGAACATATAATGTTTTCTGTGGGTGCACTGTGTCGTCCAGATAATGAGACTCAATCTCTCTCAGATGTTCCTTCGTTGACAGCTTTGAAAAATGCAGACACTCCACTAGCCATCACAATGCTGTTCATTCATATGCAATGGAAGGGACCAGCCTTTCCTTCCATAACTTTTATGAGTTATGGGTTTTATTACATGTAGGGTCATGTTGCTCCTACCACTATCACTGCCTCCAATTCTGCATGCAAAAATCGACCTTTATCCCTGGAATTGCTTTGTTGCATGTCTTTTTAAAACCACTGGTGGATGTCTTTCAGCTAGACAGCCAACAAAGACTTGTATTTATTGGTTCAAGGCCAACATGTCTCAACAGCAACTAGCTTTACAAAAGGACTTTTTTAGACTGTTCTCTGACTCTTACATGCCCGAATTCTTGATCACATTTAAATAATATCATTGCAAAAGACCAGAAACTTGTGCTTTGATATCTTATTTGCCATTTATACTAAATGTGTAATATGCTGTAATGTGTATGAAAATAGAGATGTAGCTATATAGGACATAAGGTGTATAGAGTTACAAATTCTATAGTAGGCCCCGTGGTAGCTTTACATGGTAGCAATGACTTGAACGTAATACAAATTCAATGGAACATTGTAGGACTATCTTTAAATGTCTTGTTTTCCTGGCCAATGTTTCTTTTTTCCTGGATGTGTGCCTCCAAACTGAATGTAATAGCAGGTAATGTTAGCAATCCAGCCCTTGAACTAATGGGAGAATATATTCTTTCTTAAGGTTACTGTGATTCAGATGTCTCAGAGTTCTGTATAAAGTATGAATGATTTAATTTCAATCAAACCAATCAAACATGAGTAAAGCATAATAGGAATATCGCAGGTATTGAATCTGTCAATCAACAGTTCTCATTATTTAATTCATTCACGTACATAAAGATGTATGTAGCATCAAGAAGGGCTGATTTGGAAGAAAGTACATGACAGAGGATAGGTGGTTATTCATTGTGTGCGTACTGATTATGATTTCATTTCAACCCTCATGTTGTGAGCTACTGTACAGTAGTTATGGTCATGTGTGATAGCTTTGATGTACTGAAGCCATTCAGGTTGGTATATTTGTTCTTGTCTGTAACAAATAATAGAAAGCACACAGTACATGGTTCCAGAAACATCTTTCTGATTTAAGTTTTGATTTTAAGTTCTGATTTAAGATGTGTTTCAACCTGAACGGAATATGAAATGACATTTTCATTATCATGCATACATGCCAGCACTGTTGTAATGTAACAGAATGAAATGGTGACAATTTCTCCAGGTGGCAAAATACTTAGTCTGTATATGTGGCCCAAGATGTAAATGTTTAAATACTGTACAGCACCTTTATAAGTGTCTTGTTGTGTGGACTCAAAGAAGAGCAAACAGAGATCTGTAAAGTTACTTCATTATTTTTGTATTTAAATAAGAGGATTTAAGATAGATTAAAAAGCTACTCAAACCCTGTCGGGGTCATGCACTGTAAAATACATTTATTCATGTCTTCATGAACTTAATTCAAATTATGTAGTTTTCTTAAAGAATAAAATGTGTTAAATATGTCAAGTTTATTTGATGTGATATCTTACATAGCATGCAATGTGTTTGAAAGGATTTAAAATAGTAAACTGTTCTACATCGACCAACTGCTTCAGTTCAAATAAAGTGGGACAATAAAGCATGTGCTGAATGTAGGCACTATTGCTAGTGAGATGTGAATATTCTGCAACTGACTCACATTAGACGTCTGTCTCCAAAGGCAACAGCAGATACAAAGGAGTGATATTTTGGCACAAAGACACATTCCTGCCTTTTAAAAGCTTCCATTTTTATTGAACTGGTACATGCGCACTTGTTTGAACTCTGAAAGCATACTTCTCTTATGGAATATTTGTTAAAAAAGAAGGTCTCACAGAAGTCAATGACATTGTTTTGTAGTGGTGCTTAATTTAGAAGAAACCCTTTTACAAATACAACCCCAATTACAATGAAGTTGGGACGTTGGTGTAAAACATAAATGAAAACAGAATTCAATGATTTGCAAATCCTTTTAAATCTATATTCAACTGAATATACAACAAAGACAGTATATTTAATGTTCAAACTGATAATTGTTTTTTTTTTTTGCGCAAATATTCACTCAATTGGAATTTGATGCCTGTAACACATTACAAAAGAGTTGGGGCAGGGTCAATAAAAGACTGGGAATGGCCAAAAAAACAATAAAGCACTTTATGAACAACTGCATTAGCAAAAAGTAAACAGTTTAAGAACAACGTATCTCACCATGCAATTGCAAGGAATTTAGGAATTTCATCATCTACAGTCCATAATATCATCAAAAGATTCAGAGAATCTGGAGAAATCTTAGCAAGTAAGCGGCAAGTCCGAAAACAAACATTGACTGCCCGTGTCCTTTGATCCCAAAGGCGGCACTGCATTAAAAACCAAAATCATTCTTTAATGGATATTACCACATGGGCTCAGGAATACTTCAGAAAACCACTGTCAGTGTTCACAGTTCATCACTCCATCAACAATTGAAAGTTAAAACTCTATCATGCAAAGTGAAGCCATATATCAACAACACCCAGAAAACGCTCATCTGAAATGGACTGATGCCAAGTGGGAAAGTGCTTTTGAAAGCAAAGAAGAAAAGGCTTAAATTACTCAATATTTAAAAGCAAAGAAGAAAAGGACTGTCTGGATTGTTATCAGCGCAAAGTTCAAAAGCCAGCATGTTTGATGCTATGGCGGTGTTAGTGCCCATGGCATGGATAACGTGTACATCTGTGAAGGCACCATTAATGCTGAAAGACACATAAAAGTTTGGGAGCCACATATGCTGCCATCCAAGCAACATCTTTTTCATCCCTGCTTATCTTCGTAGTAATAGAGTGCGGGTATTAGACTGACCTGCCTGCAGTCCAGACCTGTCTCTCAGTAAAAATGTGTGGTGCAGTATTAAGCGCAAAAAACAACAACGGAGACCCCAGACTGTTGAGGAATTGAAGTTGTACATCAAACAAAAATAGGAAAAAAAAAATAAAAAATCACACCTATGAAACTTCAACAATTAGTGTCCTCAGTTTCCAAATGCTTACTGAGTGTTGTTAAAAGGAAAGGTGATTTTAATACAATGGTTAACATGCCCCCATCCCAACTTCTTTTGGAAAGTGTAGCAGGCATCAAATTCAAAATTAGTGAACATTTTTAAAAAACAAAGTTTGTCCATTTGACCATTAAATATGTTGTCTTTGTAGTGCATTCAAATGAATATAGGTTACAAAAGATTTGCAAATCATCATATTCTGTTTTTATTTATCGTTTAAAGTTGCACAACTTTACTGGAATTGGGGTTGTACCTGTTCATTAGATATGTGAAAGCAGCTTGACCTATAAGTTCATGTACATATCAAATGTAGGGCAGTTATACAATAATAATTAAAACTAAGTAACTAAAGAAACAAATGTTACATTAACATAATGTCCAAATGGGAAAAATGTGACCTATGGTTGATCAGGGATTTTAATGCATAGCGGTTGCTAGCTTTAACAGCAGCTCCATTTTTGAAAACACATTGTCAAACACAATCGTCAACATATGACATATTGCGATAAGTTAACTACAAAAGTAAGGGTAAAGCTGAGGTTGCTGAGAGTTTATGGGAAGGGAACGTCATGGCACTCAAAAAAGCAAAATGTAGAACCGTCGATCCTGCATAAGACTGCATACTGTGAAGTTAATTACCCATCCTAAGATAAACCATAAACAAAGTCACTTGTTTGAAAGTGATTACACTATTGTGCTTAGGGCTGCAACAAACAACTGCTTTGATGGTCAAATAATCAATTAAATATTGAACATACATAATCAATTACTAAATACATATAATATGGAATTTTAAACAAGGGCTACATCCATCAATCATTTTAATAATCAAGTATTGTGATGGTTATTTCATCATTTTGCATTTCTGTCATTTAGCAGACGCTCTTATCCAGAGCGACTTTTAATACAGTCTTACAATCCAAGCAATTCTGGGTTAAGGGCCTTCCGGTGAAATTTGAACCTTGGACCTTCTGGTCCATAGTCCAGTACCTTAACCACTAGGGCACCACAATCCCACTTAATCACATAATCATATTAGAAATACTTTTGCTTTAGTAGAGAGCAATAGTACATATAATATAAAATAAGACGCGTCTCTTAGAACAAACAGATATTTCCAAACAGGAAGACCTAACGCACACAAAACAAGAAAATACTCCCGAAACATACAGTATATTCTCAATCATGTGTGACTGTTAAGAAATAACATATAAAGTATACTGCTCAAAAAAATTAAGGAAACACTTGGAGTTACATTGTGTTAAGTGTTCCCTTTTGAGCAGTGTATATAACCGAGTCATACCACCAGGGGTCACCAAGGACATTCATGCAAATTTGCATCCTTAAACACGTTTAATATATCGATATCGTAATATTTTGACGTACTTTGTTATTATTGTCTCACTTTGCTGCCTAATGTTCATACAGTCAAGTTACAGGATGGATGTTGGGGGTTTGGTTTTGGAAGTGCATTGTGGGTAATAGTTTCACTATTAACTGTTACCAACAGTTACCAAAGTTACCAACATGCTGATGGAATATACCATGGATATAAATGTACATTTATAGCATTTACTAGAAAACCTTACCCTGCATGACTTACAGCCAAACTGAGCAGCTGAAGCCCTTTTCTTAAACTCCAGAGCACAGAGTCCTAGCCACAAAGGGAAGCCCCATTAATATCATATATCAAATGTTTATGGCATGTATACTTGATCTGAGCTTAATTTATCCTGTTTTGTCTGCATGCTTGTATGAGACAGAGTATGAAACTTTGACAGGGGAACTGGGTGTGGCCATCATTTTTAAGATAAGGCTAAAATACACTTGAAATAGCCCTGTGTTTATGGTAACAAGATGAAGAAAGATGGTAAGAAATTGCTCTTGGTCCTGCTGTTATCAGTACATTGGAATGAAGAAACTTTCGACACAAATTTGAGGGTGAATAATACAGTAATGATTGTTGCCTAAAAAGAGACATATTATTTGGCATTCATGGGCTATGATGTAAATCACTTTATAAACCAAAAGACAAAATATTATCGATAAAATAGTGTGGTAGGGATACTACTGCTAGAAGAATAGGAATGCTGTTAGGAGTAAGTAACACTGTTAAGAGGGAATAAGGCAAAAAACAGTGTGCTACAGAGCTGTTGCTATAGAGATAAAACCACATAATCCAAAATAGGGGAACTCCCAACTATTAGGCTCACAGCTGACTAACACAACACATGTGAAATATTGCTAGACAAAACACAGTACATTGAACCATGTATTCATATCATATGTATGTGGTGTCTGATACTGGGTGTGCCACTAGACATTTCTGGCCTTGTGACAGGTTAATCCCTCTCTACCACCAATCCCCTACTCCACATGGTTTACATCTTAGGGTGTTGTTCTGTCTGTCTACACTGACTCACGGAGATGGCCTCTGACCGCTTTCGCTGAGAATATTTAATCTTTTTTTAGAGATAAAATGATCTTTCCTGTCCATTCTTCTCAACCGTGAGAATTTGTTTTATAATGTCCCTCATCATGTGTGTTGGGCTCTAAACAAATTCACTGTTGTTTTTTTATGACAGCAATAAAGACTCAATTGAGTCAACAGTCACTAAAGTTCAGTGAAAGAGGAAGTAGAAGAGTTGTTACAGTAATGTGACTTCTGTTCCTAAGGATACTCTGCAGCTGTCTTCCCATGTCCTGGTACTGCTGAGTGTTGTTTTGAGGTTTACATACTACAGCAACGCTAGCAGAGTCTGGGTTACAGTAGTTATATACATAAGTGTGTTGTGATGCACAAAGCACTGAAGAGAACCAATGTAATGTCTACCTGTTTAGTTCAACCAGAAAGCCAGCATTAATTTGAAACCAGGATTCAGATACAGATACAGATAATACATACACATATTCAGATTAATACAGAATTCAATTGTTGTTAAGTGGTCACATATTGGCGATTTTACAACAGCTTTGAATGTGGCCAATCAGACTTCAGTACCAAAACAGTCCATTTCAAAAAGTAGTTCACCTATGGCTGTACCCATTAAATGCACAGCCAATCATTAATTTATTTCAAATAACCATAATTTTTGGTAAGGGGGCTTGTGTAGTCTGAAAACCCTTTGGAGCAAATTAATTCTCCTGTAGAATGTTTTAGGAAGTGGGGAAGCCCATGCCCAAGCTACAGGGAGAACATGCCAAACATTCCCCCCCATTCTCATTTTGCTTTGCTTACATTTGTTTTGATTAAGTGCATTGGTAAACTGTTTTTTTTTATAATTTGACTCATGTAATAATGGATCATAATAAATAAATGACCAGATCTGAATATATACTTGATATTTGCCTCATCTGTTTAACTGGGTTCACTTTACCTACTCTTAAGATGTATGGGAAAATCTGATCATATTGTAGGTCATATGTATACATTTGGAAAATTCTAAAGATTTGGCGAGGTTATAACCATATTACACTGGATAATATCAGCTCTGTGCTTAAAATACCCAATATTCTAATCATATCTAATACAATTTCGAATAGTGGTATCTAGTTTTTATTCTTATAATTTTACCTGACCCTGCCCTGCATGTTAGGGGTTGCTGCCACAGTTTGTAATTGTTTAGGCATTTACATGGCATTTAGGCATGTATACATGGTCAAGATAACCTGTTGAAGTTTATAATGAGCATCAGAACATTGAAGATGATGAGGCACCTGCAGCAGTAGACAACACAAGGTGCCACTTCAGTCAGCTAACAGGCAACTGAAGCTACAACTGACACAGGCTCACCAAAACTGGACAACAAAGATTTTCAAAATATTGTCCCGATTTCTGCTGCGACATTTAGATGATATGTCAGAATTGTACATAAACAACATGAAATTGTATTTCTGAAATAAAAAAGAGGTTCATCCTGGTACTGACAGGGCACACCTAATAAATAGGCGTGTATAGCATGTGTGCTGGAAACTGAGTACACGCAATGAGCTTGGAAAAAATTGGCGAAACTCAATGACACAGTGATGCAGACTAGGCAACCCTGATTTACACTGTGGTCAGAAAAAAGAACATGATTCCAGGAAACACCCTGAGCATGACTCATAGCAATTCGGTGATGAAACACAGCTGACAGAGTAAACCTCGTCAGACTTTTGTTTAGAAATGTGTATTCCTTGTCAGACTCAACACATGTTGCGGTAACAACCGTTTTGAGCAGTCTGTCCCCTATATAACCCGCCAAGTAAACAAGATTAAAACAAAAATAGGCTTATTGCGAGATGGGAAATGTGTCCCGAAGTTGAATAAATAAATATATATTTACCGTTTGTAGTCGTGATGACTCGTTGACGCGTTGTGATCCAAAAACTCAAATAGGCTACATCCTGCTCAGCACGTAGCCCGGTCTCCAATTCTACCCTTCTACAAAGAGCAGAACCTACTACTACTATCGATCTTTAATGAGATCTTTAAGGCATGGTTGACTTTATTTAAAGGAGTTTTCATATCTGTAGTATTTTCCTAAAACAAACACTACTTTAAGCATATAAGGCGTATAACAGTGTATTTAATTTATATGTTTAAACGTTGATGTTTAAACGAATGCATTAATACATATACAATTTTGACACGGTAGTTCCAAATAAAGCTTTCTGGAAAAGTCTGCCCTGATCCCTTGGTCTACTGCACATGCTTTCGGTCCTAAAGAGCAAAAGTAATTCAAGTAATGTACTTCAAGGTGCGCAGTTTAAACATTACACAAAGATGAATTACGCATAGATAAACAGAGAGGAACACCCACGGGTTTATACTTGTACGTCTCAATTGTACAAGGATTCCTACTGCCGTCATAAGCACCCTAACTAGGGCTTAAGAACATAGGTTATACACCTTACACAGTGCACTATACGTCGTAAGAAGTCCCAAATAGGACACAACCTCCAACCCCCACGTTGTGACGACTGTGCTAGGTACGAAGAATCGCTAGAGCAGAGTGTATCAGAAGTAGTGTATGCGTGTGTGCGTGCGCCGAGATATGACCGGGAGGGAGTGTGTGTGTGAGTGTGTGATAAAAAGAAACAGACCGACCGGCGATATTTAGTCAACTAAACTGAGAACGAAATCGCTGCATGAAGACTGAATATCGCGAAAAGTTTGAAAACTCCGTGTACAATTAACTACAGAGTGGCTCATTATTTATACTACCACTGGACTGGTGAACGCTTTTTACCTCAAGACGTTTGTACTTTAACCCATTTTGTATTTTCGTTTAACCTCTCTGGATACTTAAAGTGAAAGATCAGAAATGAATGTGTGGACTTTGCTGTTGTTTCTGGTGCCTTTTGTTTCTTCGGAACCAACCGGTAAGTTGAATTTAACATGGTTTGTTTGTTTACTATATATACCGACTTGTCCTTTCTGTAAATCGCTGTAGTTTATTTATAGTTTATTTTATGTAGTTACAATTGAAGACAAATAAATAGAAATACGAGTTGGGCAACTCAAACAGAAATTCTTAGTTTAGACTTTATTTAATACTGTATTATAGTATACAATTTAGATATACTATAAATAGCAGCCTGGAATTGGTCACAAACAGATAACCACGTATCAATCCGACCGCAAAAGATGTTTTACTCTATATTGTTAACGAAAGTAGCTAATCAGCCAACCACTTGGCAGCAGCTCAGTGCATTTAGGATTATAGAAGTGGTCGAGATGACCTGCTGAAGTTCAAAAGGACCATCAGAATTGGAAAGAACAGTGATTTTAAGTGATTTTGAATGTGGTGTAGAGAAATTGCTGATTCCTAAGTCCTGGGTTCTTCATGCATACCCACTTCTATCTAGGGTTTGCAGAGTATAATTCGAAAAAGAGAAAATGTCAAGTGAATTGCAGTTCTCTGGATGCAAATGGCTTGTTGGTGCCAGTGGAACGGATAGAAGGGCAACAGTAGTTGAAATAATAGCACCTCTGAGCACACAACATGCTAAACCTTGTAGCAGATGGGCTACAGCAGCAGAAGACCACACCATGTGCCAATCCTGTCATCTGAGAACGGGCGACTGAGGCTACTAACACAGGCTTACCAAAATTGGACAATAGAATATTGGAAAACATTGTTTGGTCTGATTAAGGTGATGTAACTCAGTAGTACATCAGTAGTATTTGTAGTGTATTTAATTGTATATAGGTTGATAAGGATTTGCAAATCATCATATTCTATTTTTATTTGTGTTTTATACGACGTCCCATCTTCATTGGAATTGGTGTTGTGCATGTTTGGTTGTTCCACTTGTGTCAATGCAATGTGAAGTGCCATTGAGACTGCATATACTGTGGATCAGTTTGCTCTGTAGGCAAAGAATTTCATGACTATCGGTGTTTGTGGCACTGGTCGTTGAGGAATTTTACAGCAGAGTTTTTTAGGCACTGAGGTAATTGTGGAGGTTACAAGAGGTTGAGTAAGTTTGTGAAGACCTCTGCTAGTTGGTCTGCGCACATCTTTAATGTCCTTCCAGGAACTCCATCGAGACCAGCTGCTTTGGTGACATTCACTCTCTGCAGTGTGGATTTTACCTGATGCTGTTTTAAGATCAGTGTCTGTTCCCCAACAGGTGGTTCTTTGTAACAGACTCTTTGGTTTTGGTTATCAGACATGGAAAAATAACTGCAGAGTCAGTAGTCCGTTAATTCTGCATTTCTGAGTTCTGCCTTAGTTTTAATCCTTCACCATCACATAATTAATTGTCAGTTCAAAGTAATTTGACAAAAATATAATTATTTTTAAAAAGTTTATATTTTTGTGAATCAATTTAGAATCATCCATGTCCTAATCACAATACAGCTAGGAATCCCTAGTGTCATATTGAAGTTTGTTCACTTCAGACATAGTGTTGGCTTGTCTACAAGTCTTAAAAATAGAACATACATTGTGTCACACATATAGTACAGTGGGGAAAATAAGGGGACACCAGGGACAAAATTGTAGACCTATACAAGGCTGGGATGAGCTACAGGACAATAGGCAAGCAGCTTTGAGAGAAGAACAACAATTGTTAGAAATGAGAGGACAAGAGGACTGTCAGTCTTCCTCAGACTGGGGGCCCATGCAAGATCTGACCTCATGAGGTAAGGATGATTCTGAGAAAGGTCAGGAATTGGCATAGGAATAAGGAATAAGAAACATTTCAAGGTCCTGAAGTGACCTAGTCAGTCTCCAGAGCTAAACCCAATGAAAATCTTTGGAGGAAGCTAAAACTCAAAGCTGACCAGCGACAGCTATGAAGGAGCGGCCCAAATGTCCTACAGGATCTACAGGATGCGCATGACCTCTGTATTATGTATTGTATTAAATATTAAGTTCTGTTTTTCTGTTGTATAAAAGTTATTTTATTCAATAAAAGCTAATTCATTACTTAAAAACTGTACAATGTTATATTGTGGATTTTTTTAGATTTTTTCTCTCCCAGTGGAAGTGTACCCACAATAAGAAATTACAGACCTCTCCATTCTTTGTGGGTGGGAAAATTTGCAAAATCGGCAGTGTATCAAATATTAATTTTCCTCAATGTATTTTAGCCCTACATGTATGCAGATATGTGCAATTTTAACCACACTGTTCTGTCTATCAATGAAAAATAATCACAATAGGACCACTAATTTGTCCAGATACCAAAATAGGTATGTACTGAACTGCATATGTGTTAGCAAACGGAACGTTTCATATTAATTAATTTTCTTGAATAGGGGAGTGTTCAAAACCTGTCCTGGAAGGCAATTTAGAGTTAACTGATGCTGCTATTATGATGAACGACTATCCTAATGGAGTTATAATCAACCTGGAGTGTGCTGTTGGCTATCTGGAGGACCAGGGTTCGAGCTATATCACCTGTACAGATGGAAAATGGAGCAAGCAGGAACTTATCTGTAAAAGTAAGTAAACTGTTTTATAGTCTTATTACTATAATACTTAAAACTTTATAGTTTTAAACTTCAGAAAGCCTGCTCAGTTTGCATAAGTGCAATGTACGCCTTCGTGAACTCGTTACATTTTTGTAAAGTAAGAGTATTTATTATTTAGTATTATATTAAGAGTAACTTTTTCTGTTTGTAAGGAGCTGACACGTCTTATGAACCACTTAGAAAGGGCTTTGGAGTGTGTATTTTTTGGAATGTTGGGAATTAACCTTTTCTTACTACTTATATATAGTGTTCCAGTTATATATCAACATAACATACAGTAATTATACTCCCCAACTATCCCCCAAAACTTTAACGTCCTTCATGCTATCCAGGTGGTGATAATAATTGCTTTAGTTAATTGATGATATTCCTAATATTCCTCACTATGCCAAAACTTTCAGATCCTTTTGTCCTTGTGGGGAAAACGGTTATATACACCCACAGACTGGCATTTACATAATTCTGTATACTCAAAGCTACTACCTACTTTTAATGGTTTTGGCATAATATAGAAATGCTGGACACTTCCTGATTAACTCTAATGCCTGTATGTTATTTGCAGATAGAACAAGTACTTGAGTCTATAACATGAACAGGTAGCATAGGTCACATTTGTCTCAGTGTGTTTCCTCTAGTATTAAAGGCTGCAATATAAAACAAAGCATAATTCCCTCATAAATAATCATTAAATGAGATTAAACTGGGGTGTAGTTAGAGGTAAGAATCTATTTGGAATACTATACCCAATTGACATTTGTTCAAGTTGATTAGTGGTTCACAATGGTTCTCAATACCACATACTTTATATTGTAGATTTGCATTACACGAGTTTGGATAGCTGGGTATAACTGTAATGGTTATCCTGTTGTCCTGCTTCTGCAATGTTATAGCATCTAGTGTAGAACATTTAACATCATTTACATCTATTATTTCTCACACTTCCTTTCAGAAAAAGACTGTGGTCATCCTAAACCTTTGCCCCATATGAAGTATGAAGTCATTGATGGAACATTGTTTGGTGCATTAATTAGACCAGTGTGTGAGAAGGGGTAAATGTTTTTTTTTCTCATCATACTGCCTTTATAGCATTTCTGAGAGACTCCTAATTTGAAATCCTACACATGTTCTCTGTCCAGATATTACCTTCAAGGTTCAAGTTATAGGGAATGTATTGCAACTGGCTGGAGTGGAAGGCCAAAATGCCTGGGTAAGTTCAGTTTATTTGAACATGAGTTAGTACACTGTAGTCAAATGCATGTCCCCACATGGAATTGTACACATAATCTTTTAAGGTCAGGACTAGGAGTCAGTTGTGAACTGCCACCTGTGAATCCTTATAGCATAATAGCTGTGAATCTAATCAAGAAAATGGCAGATTGTTCTAATAGAGAGATTCCATTACATATTCATGTGAGCAAAACTACACTCTGGTAGGCAACAGCTCAATAATTTGTCAGGATAATGGGCACTACAGCTTTCCATCCCCGATGTGCATATTTGATCGTTTTATCCTTTTAATTTAATAATTTGTTTCACGTGAGTAAAGAGAAAAATATCTTCTATTTCCATGTGTTGTGAGAAATGTCTTTGTTAGAAGTGCTAATGTCCTGTCCTAGTATACAATTATGATATATGTGATTTAAATTTAGTGATAACATTGACAGAACTGTTTTGTAAAATATTAAAATTGAAACTGTATGCAGTAAAAAGAGTCCTACAGAGGAAAATCTGATTTCGATTATCTCTTAAACTCTAATGATGCTGTGTAACTGCTTCAGTTCCTTAGAACTATTGGTTACTGTAGCCATTCACTATCCAGCTGCACAAACCCACTTTATGATTAAAGGCCACATAACCTACATGTATAAAAGCGAGACCACATTCGAGTTTTAGCTAGCTAGGATACAAAATGAAAGAAAATTGCATTGTATGAGGTGAGTTATTGGCCCAGCTTTCTAGCCTATTAGCATTGTTCAAAGCAATTGTTTTGGTCCATTGTTGAACTACCTGACAGCATTGCTGAAATATAAATATTTTCTTTATGTGAACTGGAATTTAATCTGAAGTAATGTTGATGTCATGTTTAATGGGATTTTGTTTGGTCTTCATAATGTGTAATGTATTGCTTGCAGAACTTGCTCCAACAGACACACATCCTTCCACAACAGTACTGTCTTCCACTAGTTTGACCACCAGCACTACTCCATTAGGCTTACAAGGTAAATAGTACAGCTGTTCTCTCTCCTTTGCTAATAGGAACTGTTTAGCTGTCATTGAATAATCTGATGTCATTAGAATGATCTATTTTTAGAACCTCACTGACTGTTTCAAAGAGGTTATATTTGTTGATTATAAATGCAATATGTTGACCCTTGAAGGGTCTTATAATTTAATAAGTCCCAACATAGATGTTCTCATACTTAAAATAAACATTTAGTATATCTCAAAGATTTCCACATTTTGCACTTACTAACTTCAAGTAAAATATTTCTGATTTCTTGCTGATTGCTGGCAGAGAATATCATTACAGACTCCTCACACCCTGGACACATGTACAGTATAGTAAAACACAGTTTATGAGAACACATTTAAAGTGTCTCTACATTGTGTTTCAAAGTGCGCGACACTTACAAGATAAAAATGTGGCTATGAGGAGAGTATGCGAAATTATAAAAGTTAGTTTGGTGTGATGTAGGCCACAGCTTTAGGGAAGAAGCAGTTTTTCAGTCTGTTTGTATGTGCCAGCTAGCCCTGTACCTCTTTCCAGATGGTAGCAGGTGAAACAAGTGGTGTCCAGTGTGTGTTGTGTCTCTGCTGATGCTGCCAGTTATCTTCTGTAATCGGCTGGCATAGGTGCTGTCTAGTTTGGAGAGGTCAGTCTCAATGATCCACTCTGTCGCTCTGACCACGTGATGCAGATGGGAACACATGCAGTGGGGAAGGATGCTCTGAATTGTGCTGTAGTAGAAGTTAACCAAGAGATTCTGAGGGAGTTGAGAATGTTTCAGATTCCTCAGGAAATATAATCTCTGTTGTGCCCTCATGCATAGGTACTAGGTGTTAGGAAACCAAGTTAGTTGAACTTCACACTCTCCTTGCATTCCACTTCTTTTCCGAAATGTAGAGGTGGAGGTCTTGGTCTGAGTTTTTTGTTCTTCTAATGTCCACAATGATCTCATTTGTCTCCTTTGTTTCTTGCATAAATTATGTATTTGATCACCTAACAAACCGGCAAGAATTATGGCTCTCACAGACCTGTTAATTTTTCTTTAAGAAGCCCTTCTATTCTGCACTCATTCCCTGTAATGATTTCACATGTTTGAACTTGTTACCTGTATAAAAGCCAGTTGTCCACACACACACAAATCAGTCACACTCCAACCTTTCCACCATACCCAAGACCGAAGGGGACAACAAGAACAAAATTGTAGACTTGTACAAGGTTGGAATGAGCTACAGGACAATCGACGAGCAGCCATTGGTGCAATTATTAAAAAAGGGAAGAAACTCCAGATGACTGTCAATTTTTCTTGGTCTGGGGCTACATGCAAGGTCTGACCTTGTAGGATAAGGATGATTCTGAGAAAGGTCAGGTATCAGCCCAGAACTACATGGGAGGTCCTGGTCAATGACCTGAAGAGAGCTGGGACCACAGTCTCAAAGATAACCATTAGTGACGCACTATGCCATTTACGCAATTTCGGTTGCGTATTTAACCATACTTTGTCCTGAAAAATAATCACAATAGGACCACTACTCTGTCCAGACACTAAAATAGGTATGTACTGAACTGCATACGTGTTTACAAACGGAACGTTTCATATTAATTAATTTTCTTGAATAGGGGAGTGTTCAAAACCTGTCCTGGAAGGCAATTTGGAGTTAACTGATGCTGCTATTATGATGAACGACTATCCTAATGGAGTTATAATCAACCTGGAGTGTGCTGTTGGCTA
>JAUZST010000250.1:0-34745 GCA_034779995.1 Parotocinclus haroldoi | reverse complement strand
CTATCTGACTCCATTTCCACACTACTGACCTCCTTTTTTGTCACATTTTGTTTTCCCCGTCCCCGCTTCCTTTTCACAGGTGTTTTAAAAACAGGTTCATCTACCACTTCAACTTCATCATCGACAGTTTCTACCATATCAGCCTGGTCAGGTTTAACACCCTTAGTACCGCCTATGCCCTCCTCAGTACCACTTTGCTCTTCTACAGAGGGCCCTTCTATTGCTGAAATAGGCAAAGGAGACTCCTCTATGATCTGTCTAGTTACTTTAGTTCTACTTGGCTCAACCACCGTGGGCCCTAGGGTATTCAGCGGGTCTTCTGCAGCCAAGCATGTATCAGCAGTGGGGGAAACATCCATCTCAGGCTCAGGACCAGTATGGTCGAGCTGCTCATCGCTTATGTCACTTTTTTAAGTCTCTCTACCTTTTGTGGGACAATTACGGACAAGATGTCCTGTTTCCCCACACCAAAAACACTTCATTACCGTATCTGTTGTAACATAGATGTCGTAATCAAAGTCTTCCACTTTGAATTTGAGTACTACATTTAGGTCCTCATCCGGCTTTAGAACCATATACACCATTCTACGAAAAGATATTAAATGTTTGATTAGTAGGGACTTGCAGCCAAGTGGGATCTTTCGAACAGGGACACAATTTTCCCATATCTGGACAACTTACGTACTATGAGTCCATCCTTTTTGAAGCCGGGGACATTTGACAAGATAACTTTTTTAGAGGGGGTACTAAGAAGTATAACCGGAGTTAACTGCCCATCAATAACCACTCCGGACTGAACCAGACTGTTAGCTTTTTCTACAGTACGATCGCTTTGTTCATACGGGAAGCTGAAACAATATTCGATTGTCCTATAACATCCCCAACCGCCAAACAACAATCTTTAACATCTACTTTGCATTCTACTTTAACTCTATGTCTCCGAGTCAAGCTCTCCCAGAACTTTATGTTCGGAGATGCCATGCTGCAGCTAAAAACGCCGGCTGCAGCTCGCACACACACACACACACACACACACACACTCCAACTCACACAAAACTTTCACACACACACACACACGCAACTTAACTTCAGATGTGAACTGAAAAAAAGTTACCCACATACACACAAAGTTTGCAAAACAGCAACCGCTCTTAATCACGCTCACCACGCTCCGCTACCGCTCTTACTCGCGAGGGAGGGAGGGAGGATAGGAGAGAGGAAGGGAGAGAGAGAGGGAGGATGAGGGAGAGGGAGGGAGGGAGAGGGGGAGGGGGAGAGGGAGGGAGGAAGGGAGAGAAAGGGGGATAGAGAGAGAGAGGGAGAGAGAGAGATAGAGAGGGAGGGAGATAATTAGGGAGAGAGGGAGGGAGTGAGGGAGAAGATTGGTAGAGAGAAGGAGGGTGAGGATTGGGAGAGAGGGAGAGAGAGGGAGAGGGAAGGAGTCCAAAGAACTACGTTAGGTTAATTGGTCTTTCCATACTAGGATCTATCAATACTGAATCTGTGAGTCTTGATGTATAAGTCTAAGACGTGTATCTTGGCCAACCTCTCCTGGTTGACCTGTTGCGTCGCCATAAAGTCCTGGGATGTCGGCATACGTGCCTCAACCAGAATGTGGTTGCGTTGTAACTACTAGATTAGTCCTAGATCCAAAATGTGATGCAATGGGACCACAGGGCACTGCTCCAGACCACACCTCTCTCAGACCACCGGGTATTGAGTTTTAACCCTGACGGGGTAGAAATGCAGGAGCTGGTGGACTGCGGGCACCTTATGCAACATTACATTACATTACATATATTCCTTTAAAATTTTTTAGACCGATCAAAAACGTTCATAACATTCAATGACATAATGTAGCAGGGGGTCCTATGGGGTCCTATGCAATATGGGCACAGGCCTGCAATCTCATTGTGATGTTGCAGAGTTCCCTCACCATTTCTGCGCCGTCGAGAAGCACCTATGCAATAAAGTCAGGCCCTTGGTTCAAATCAATATTTTCTGAATTTGTTATCGCTGAATAAACATTTGTCAGATAATATGGGGAATTCTCTGTATCTCATCTTAGCATCTTAGTGTCTCTTGCTTGGAAAAATGGTCATTTATAGTGTCAAGGTTGGCAGAGGTTGGCACCACCGACCCTGTTGGAGGGTATCCATTTTTCACAAAAGGCATTTATCATCAGTACCTTTGGTACTGTCACCATGGCAACGCTCATCTTGCTCAGACCTGACAGAATTTTTGTAATCTATTTTAATGCCATAAGATGATCCATCATGGTTTATTTGATTCCCGGAGTTTACAGGATAATTCATGATTTCTAATTTAAAAGAATGTTGAATTAAGGTATGTATTGAAATTCTGAAATTAATTAATATTAATTTAATTTAAATTGACTGTTGAAGCTTACTATTGTCCCCAAGACAGGAACTATACCAGAAAAGAAATGAGTGCAGGGCAGCCTTGTGATGGTCTTTTAGTTATTTGACAGTAGTCCATGTGGTTTCATTAGAATATAAAAGCCATCTCTCTGTGTATCATTGCTTTTGTGTGAATCTGTGATGTGTGCTGGCTTTTAAAGAAGTGTAGATGGCAGCAGAGCACCCCTGAGATAATAAAGCCATCCATGCTAATGTTGTATATCTATACATTATGCAGACAGAATATCACAGAAACACAAATTGAACAATGGATAGGAAATAACAAAAAAAGGAATCTATATATAATCCCACGATTATATATATCCTATAATTCCTATAATTTTTGTGCAGTGTATTAACAAGGCAGGATTATTGGCATATATTGTATTTGTAGACCACAGTTTATATAGTAGTTTTTTTATACACTGTTTTTATACACCATTTTATTTTACAGTTATCACTCATTATAGAAATTGTAATACCTATTGTATAAACCCTTATATTTGTATTTTATACTACTTGATAAATGCTTTATTTTGGTGCCAATTCGAACGTTCGACTTTGCGTTTCGAATTAACTATAAAAATTTATAATCATCATCAGTTAGTCCAAAATAGACTTTTTTAATGGATTTCACTGGTTCTTTTTCTATCCCCTACTCATTTCCACCCATAACACCTGTGAGCTATTATCTACGCTAGCTCATTGTTAATGGTTCACCTGTGATAATGATTATAGTCCTCCAGCATGCTCTACGCAAGAATACCCATATATGGGCTTTTTTGTTTTTTGTTTTTGTTTTGTTTTATTTGTTAGTTTGTTTGTTTTTTTTTGCTCTAATTAGTGTACAACAATTTCAATAAAAATCTGTTTGGATATGGGCAATACTAATTTTGCTATGCTAAAATTTTTTCATCATCTATTAAAGCAAGTGTTCGCTCAAATCACTGTTTATGAAGTCCACGGTTTCTAATTGAAACCGTGAATGGTTTCTTTCTTTTTTCTATTGCGTTATCTCTGCAGTGGAACTAGTCCACGGAAGACATTAGCATTCAATCAGACTATAATTACATGAACACACAAAATGGAGAGAAGTGCTTTAAATTGTATAGTTGTCTTTTATTCTTTGTAACGCTGTTCCCTTTTATTGGTAAAGGAAGGCTTCAGGCCTCTGAGAGCTCACTCTATTAAGAATTATTTAAATGTAATTAATTGAATACAGATAGAAGTGTGAGGGAGGAAGTGAGGGAATAAAAGGTTTACAAAGTACAAAGACAATTGTCTTGCCTACAGGCAAGTATCTTGGTGTGAATGTCATGGTTTGGGGCTGCATGAGTGCTGTCAGCGGTGAGGAGCTAGAGTTAATTGAGGCAACCATGAATGCCAATATGTACTGTGACATGCTGAAGCAAATAGGGTCCCCTTCCTTCAGAAACTGGGCTTCAGTTTCACACCACTTAGATGGTGGAGTAGCACAATGTCTCTTACAACCAACAGTTCTGTGATGTCATCATGGAGGAGTGGAAAAGGATTCCAGTGGCAACATGTGAAGCTCTAGTGAACTCAATACCCAACTTTCCTTAGTTAAGGAAAGTGCCATAACATCACTGTTGTCCCATTAAAGGATATAGTAAAATAGTTATAAAACTGTGAGGGGTGCACTAACTTTTGTGAGATACTGTACAGCGGGAAACAGTTCTTTTGACCATGTTTTATTTACAAAGTAGAAAAACAAAGTTTATTGTCTTACTGACAGTCATTAACACAGATTTACATACAGAGCACTGCAGTAGACACATGTTGAGGGAGGGAGAGAGAGAGGGAGAGAGAGAGAGGGAGAGAGAGGGAGAGAGAGAGGGAGAGAGAGAGGGAGAGGGAGAGGGAGAGGGAGAGAGACAGACAGACAGATCCCACCTGCAGATAGAGCATAATGAAGCAGAGACAACTCATCTGGATGCAAGGCTCCAAGGGGTTAGCAGTCAGTCAGTCATAATGGAGGTCACAAACTGGTGTCTGTGCCTGTATTTGTTTGTATAATGAAGGTGTAAGGATGTTTATTTGAATTATGAAGAAATATTGAATGCTGCTGTTTACTGTCTTCAAATAAGTGTTACAATTTACCACAAATATAAATCAATACAATATAAATGAATAGATACATATGTTGATCTTAAAAAGTCCTATCTATGTTAAAGTGGGAATTTGGATAGCAAGGTTCATTTATAGTTTTAAAAGAACAAGGTCATATGTCTAACTAGTTCCAGCAGCTGGCTTTTAGTTACTCACATTAGTTTGAAACAGCTGAACACTGCATGTTAAATTTGACACCGATTTTATACCACAAGCCTTCCCATGTATCAGGCTTTAATCCAACACTTGGAGTGTATCTCCAGTGTTTTTTTTTCTTTCTTTCTTCATAAATGTACCACTCGAGTATCACATTCTTCACTGTTATTGAATGCAGGTATATTGAGAAACTGAGGTGGTGCTGGTGTAACTGCATATTTTTACTAAAAAGCATAAAATTGTCAGATCTTTCTCAGATCATGTGTGGGGCACCCAGACAGACTAACATACACGCACACACATACATACAATACAATACAATACAATAATGGGTTAATCTCTGTTGTATTTTAAACTCTAAATCAAAGTAGAAATAATATGTACTTAGTACATATTAGAGAGTTAAATGCATGTTTATCAAATTGACCATGTCAATCAAATTATCAAACTGACCAAGGCAATATTAATAAAATAATTAATGATGAGTTATCTATTCCCATTCTAATAAGTACAGTAGTTTAAAAAAGTTGCAGTATTGTAAAAGAAAACATTCCTCCCATCACAGCTCCTCTTAATTTATGAGCCATGTTCATTAAGCTGTCTACTCTACCATAAATGTTCAGAGGTTAAAACGACAACAATAATAAGAAACAACAAAAACAGATTTCAGATGTCTGCTTTCTAGCAAGATGGCTTCATTGGTGATGATTGTAAATGACTGGCAGCTAATATCTGGCTTCTTCCTTTCAGGTCCGTATATTCCCTTACCTGATTGGTCGTGAGTCTGCCTTCGCTGACAATCTCAAATGGATGGCTTGTGCTAACAAAGGTTTGGATTTCTCAATTTTCTGTCACATCATGCCACAGTGCAAATATTTAGACATGCCCTTGATGGTAGAAACATGACTTTAAATATTAAGGATATCTGGGCATTCAAGCGATCATATGGCAAGTGATCAGTTATGTTCTGGGGTTGTTTTCAGAAAGCAGGTTTAACAAACCCTGAGTTGAAACTCGGACTCTGGGTTGACAAACTTTGAGCTGTGAAACTCGCGTAACATTTAGTTTCGTCAACTCTGAGTTAATTTAACCCTCAGTAAAGCTCACAAAGAAATACAAACCCTCATCAATGGAATGCAGTTAACATGAATCAGCACAGCATTGGGGAAAAATGGCTTGAACCTTTCACTTTTCCACAGTAAGTTAGAGGTTACTAATAAAAGGGTAGCAGCAGCAAGAGAATGAACTACTTTCACAACACAGTGTACCTCAGTAAGATGTTGTTCAGGCACTGTGATATTCAATGTCATTTTTGTGTTCCTGTAGCTCCCTGTGTAATATGTACATTTAGAAACATTTTTAAAAAATCTAATTTAGAATTTAACCACATATTGTTGCAGATAGGAAATACAATAATAGAAATATTACAACTGGAACATCAGTTAGAAATGGGTGATGTTCTTACAAGTGGATTATTTTTGTTTGAAAATACATTAACCTATGTACTGTATTTGTCTTTCATAAATGCAAGGCACTAAAGAGGTTTATTGAAACCATTTGAATGCAATGGTCACATTTCTGAATGCCTCACCAATGTCTTTTGGCAAAAAAACAACCCCCTCCCACACACACACACAAAATATTAAAAAATAAATAAATAACATGACTGAGTGCAACACAATGTTTATCTAAAAATCAGGGCATGTCCATGGTGTGTCATATAAGCAATGTGATAGCAGAGAAGATTTTTTAAAGATAAATCCTTGATCACCCAGTCCTGATGGATCAGATTAGCTGCCAGTGAGCAGATTAGCTTTACATAGTATGTTGCCATAGTAACTGACTCAAAGTTAGGGTGAACTTGCTCTATCAAACCGAAAACCTCAGTTTTCCTCAACTCTGAGTCAGTAGCTCTGGGATTTCACTAAACGTCTGCTTTCTGAAATATTCCCTGCTTCTCTGTTTATTAACAGAAAGTCAAATAATGGTGACATCAGATAAAGGTATATGAATGAGTGGTGCCATTTCTGTGGTAGTGGCTAGCTATCTGGTTACACTGTCTAAACCCAGCATATTACATCACAAGACCCACAATGATAGGGTTGTTTCTTGCATGTTTGTAAATATAGCTTTTTCAAGCTGCCTCGACTGTGATAAGATTGGCAGATCCTTTCTTAGCTGGTCTTTAAAGAAGCCCACCATCATGATGATTAGAGAGTCAGGGTGACATGATCCAGAAGAAGGCTAATGTGAGCCAGACCTGAATTATGTGTATAATATATAAAAGTAGTACATAAGGTTTGGCCTCCTCCATAGCGAAAAGCAAGCATTCTGGGAAAAGGCCACAACATAATTCACAGTTGCAAATTACTATCCATTCACCAATGTGTTTCACTGTTAAAAGGAGATAAGCTTAGTGTCTATTAGTCCCACAGTTGTTAGGATATATGTTAGTGATCTAAGTTTTGGGTGTGATAAGTTTGATACTGGCAACTACACTGCTCACAAAAATTAGGGAATATTTCAAAATGAATATGAAGCAATTATAAAAAGAAGCATTCAATTTTATTTAACAAACAAGATTATCAGAAAAGCCACTGAAAGATAAAAAGTTGTTTGATTGCGCAAATGAGATGTAAATTCAATTATCATGATTGAGTAGCAAGTGATATATTTATGGGGATGAACCGAAGCATGTCAAACTGGATGAGGATGCCACACATTGACTGTTCAGAAGGGTGTATGGTCACCCAAGACTGCCAAAACAGTTCCTGTTGTAGGATCCTCCTTGTATTCATTTAAAAAGTCCCTTGATTTTTCTGAGCAAAGTAGATTTTGTTAAGTTCTTTGTTCTTTTTCACAAAGTTTATGAAACGTTTTTCTTTATATGAAAAATATGGCCCAAATCACTGAAATACTTTCACTCAAGTCCTACTAGTAGATAAAGAACCCAAATAAAATTATGAAAGTGTTTTATTTGTTTAATTTTAAACTTTGTGGAAAATTGTCTGATATTACACACACAACATATAGACGTGTTTGAGGACATAATTGAGGAATATTAGAATTATTGACTTCACTTAGCACTCACAGGTGACACGTTCATAATATAAAGCATACATTTCTGGATTCAACAGCAACAGAGTGGTAGAATTTGTTGCATTGAATATAAATGGGACTTTTAATATGACACATTTGTAGGTTTTTGCTTCCAGCAAGTCAGTTTATCTGCTATGACTATCCTTAAAATCCAAAGAGACTGGTTTGCTAACTTTAACTGATATCTTGGCTGGCTTGCACCACAGATCCTTGAAACCAACTTCATCAGACACCTTAAAATTCACCCTAAAATGAGAAGCCAGAGGTGAACCATCAGTTTACAAAATTTAGTGCGCACACTTTTTATCGAAACAGTGGGGAAAGTATATGAACAATATCTAGTCTCAAATTGATAGTAGAATCTCCTTGTGCAGCAATAACTGAAACCTTTATTAATGTTTTCAGTAGCTGTTGACTTGTTGTGCACATCAGCTTGAAGAAATTTGAATCAATTTTCTTCATGCATAATATCTTCAAGTCTCTGGTGTTGATAGGTTTCTGTGCCTCAACTTTGTTTCCACAACATGTATGTTGGATTAAGAGCCTAACCTAACAATTACAGAGCATTACATTTAGTCTTTTAATCCATTATTTGGTAAAATCACTTCAGTGTGGTTCAATCTGGTGTCAATGTCTTGCTTCCCACATTCCCCTTGGTATTAAATTCAAAGACAGATGACATATTTCTGTGTAATTCAGAATTCAAGTATAATTTCGAATTCATTGTTCTATCAATGTTGTCGAGTTGTTTTGGCCCAGATGCAGCAAAACAGGCTATACTACAACAGTTCTTCATAGCTGGGATACAGTTCTTGTCACAGCAAATATACGCTCATTTCACTCAAATTCTCACTATATGACATGGTGTCCAAACAATATATATATATATATATATGTGTACAGAGAATATTAAGTGATTTAATGTTTCAGGTGTAATTTTATGCCATCCTTTCTGCAAACACATCTTAAGATGTGCCGCAGTTTGCGGTTGTCATTGTTGCATTTTACATTCAAAATTCTCCACACATTCCCTACTGGGAACAGGCAGGCAGGCCAGTCTAGTACATTTCCCTTTTTGTTCCACAGCCATGCCTTTGGAATGTGTGAAGCATGCGGTTTAGCGTTGTCTTATTGAAAAATGTATGGACATTTTTTGAATGGACATTCTTGAAGTCAGTATATGTTTCTCCTAATGTACTTTTCTGCATTGATGCTGCCATTGCAGAAGTGTACAGTGGGTACGGAAAGTATTCAGACCACTTTAAATGTATCACTCTTTGTTCCATTGCAGCCATTTGCTAAGATCTATAAAGTTATTTTTTCTCATTAATGTACACTCAGCATCTCATCTTGACAGAAAAAAACAGACGTAGAAATTTTTGCAAATTTACTAAAAAAGATACTGAAGAAAGAAACTGAAATATTACATGGTCATAAGTATTCAGACCCTTTGCTCAGTATTAAGTAGATGCACCCTTTTGAGTAAATCCATGAGCACCTAGTACAGCCATGAGTCTTCTTGATAATTATGCGACAAGTTTTTCACACCTTGATTTGGGGATTCTCTGACATTTTTCCTTGCATTGCAGATAGCCGTTTTTGGGGACAGCCATTTTCAGGTCTCTCCAGAGATGCTCAATTGAGTTGTTCTAAAGCCACTCCTTTGTTATTTTAGCTGTGTGCTTAGGGTCATTGTCTTGTTGGAAGGTGAACCTTCGGCCCAGTCTGAGATTCTGAGGTTTTCTTCCAGGATATGTCTGTACTTTGTCACATTCATCTTTTCTTCAATTGCAACCGGTCGTCCTGTTCCTGCAGCTGACAAACACCCCCATAGCATGATGCTGCCACCACCATGGTTCACTGTTGGAATTGTATAGGGCAGGTGATGAGCAGTACCTGGTTTTATCCACACATACCGCTTAGAATTAACACCAAAAAGTTTAATCTTTGTCTTATCAGACCACAGAATCTTATTTCACATAATCTGTGAGTCTTTCAGCTCTATGCAAGCTTTCAGCTCCGCTGAGCCACTCTGCCATACAGCCCTGACTGGTGGAGGGCTGCAGTGGTGGTTGACTTTGTGGAACTCTTTCCTTTGGATTCTTTTTTTGGGTTTTGCTTAATGCAATGCTGTGTTAATACAGTTGTATCCTTTTATTTATGCATATGCAAGAAACATTTGCTAGTCAATAACCTTTACAATGGAACTAAGGACACATAAGAAATGAGGCTAAATATTCCAGGCCATCTTCCAGAATATGTTTACATTTATGTAAGATTGTTTTTCTATAGATGGTTAATTTATAATGTTCAGCCTATTATACTGTAGTTCTGTGATTTATTTCATTTAATTTCTCCACAAACAATCCAAAACGTATACATAAAAAAATCCAGGCAATACTCTGTACTGTACCTAAAATAATTTGCTTTGAACATGTGGTAAATGATGATTAAAACACAACTGAGTTAAAGTGGACTATATTAAGTAAAAATGGGGAATTTTTTTATATTGCAGGCAGTTGCACAAGAAGATCATCAGCAGGCCGTCTCCTGTATACAAAGATGTAAAGAGATGCTTATGAGGCTTCCCAATGAGGTGTGTGGTATTAAAGATTTACTAGAACAGTTAATCCATTTGTTTATTCTTACATTCATTCATTCATTTTTATCCACTTAATCCTGGTCAGGGTACCAAAAGGTGGTACTTAGCCAACAGCACAGGGTGCAAGACAGCAACAACGTTAGACAGGGCGCCAATCCAAAGGACTGTTGTAGCCTAGCGGCTAAGATACTGGACTATGGACTAGAAGGTCCAGAGTTTCAATCCCACCACAACCAGGCTGCCACTGTTAGCGTATTAACCACAGTTGCTTTGATTGTATAAATTGTAAGTCACTCTGCATAAGGACATCGGTGAAGTTCAAACTTGGGGATACTGGAACTGTGGGGTTGACTGCGCTAATAGCTGTGTTACCATGCCAACCCCTACTAATTTCTTATTATTGCTCTTAATATGTAATTTTTCCATGTTGGGAAATGTTTTTTAGACTGGATATCTAGCCCTAGTCTGCTATAACTTTGGACTAGACAGATATGGTAAAAAGAAATATGATGTTTCTTCATATTGGCTGAGGTAAGGATTTTGACTTTGTTATTCATTAAACCTAAAGCATAAATGATATTGTAATTGCTGTGTTTAATACTTTGGAGTTTTGTATATTGTTGCCAGATAAATGCGTGTGTTTCTTTGTCTTAAACTTACTTATTTGTTTATTTATTTAAATATATCATAATGAGTCACCTGTTAAAAATAGTAATTGTCTGTCTAATAAATTATGTTGATCTTTAGTCAAAGCTATGATATTGGGAAGATGAATCCAAAGCACTCTATGGGGCCAGAAATGCAAGTAAGCACTTTAGCAAGATGTTTGGTAGGCATTTTTGTGTCTATGAAAATGTTCCAGCACAGTTTCAGTCGGTTCTCTCTTCAGGCCAAAGTTCTGAGACTTCTTGCTACAGTTCTTTTGGAATTAGACTGTCAGAAGTTTCAATATAAAGCACTTGAAGCTGTAACCATGGCTAATAAGGTATACCAACTGATAGCCAATATTATTGCTAGCGTATATATGAAATGTAGATATATTGCTTCATATTAAATTGCGGTATGATTAGCAAGAAGTGGTTATACTTACAGTATTCTGGTTTTATTAGGAAATCGTACACCATGCAGGTCTTTTTTTGAAGATCCGCATTTTGCTGAAGTGCAGGACACCAGATGAAGTTGTTGAATTGGGTAAGTTAATAGGTGAAGCTGGGTAAGGTAATATTGTCTGTAGTTTTTTTGGTATGCTAGTGTAGAGTGTGTCTTACAGCCTGAAATCAGAACTCACAAAAAACATTGACATTTTGCCTTACAACATTCAAGTAATGTGAAAAAATGAAATATATTACATTTTTTCACATATGGCTTGGGGTGTATATTTTCTTGTCAGCTGCCTAGTGATGATTGTCCCCTCGATATATTCTGGTGCCCTCCAGAGGCAGGTTATTCCACTAATGAAATTATAATAATATGATAATTATTTTTATTTTATAAATATTTTACTTTTCATGGTATAATGGTAAAAGGCAATGATTTCATTAGGGTATGATGGTTTTTTATAGGCACATATAGCTTGACTCTAGATAAGTGTTGCTTAGTTCTATCTCAGATGATTTTACTTATTGTTATTTTCACTTGGTAGAGCTGAAAAATCTACTCGATTCTGAGGTTCAGGTTCCTCTGGATATGTGTCTGAGCACAGTCAAACTGTTAATGGCTGAGGATCGGTAATTTAAAAACCCTTAAATATTCCCTTGAAGTCTGTCTGTTTCCAATAGCATGTGTCATTCTCATGTTGTTTTATATTTTCAGAGAAACTTTGGCCTTTGACTTTCTGAGGACTGTTTGTAAGCATTTTGAGTCATCCCCACAGCTGGACTCTGCACTTTTTTTGCATATTAAGCTGTTATTGATGAGAGGCAAAGAACTACTCAGTAAGCAGAAGATTGAGGATGCAATTACAGGTATGATCAGTTAATAAACTAACTTTTATTCATTGTGACAACCTTGGCAAAATAAGGTTAACATGTATAGACTAGGAGTGGACAACCCTACCTGGAAATTTCATTTAAACTAATCTAGAGCTACATGTGACTTCTCTTGTTTAATTGGTATGTCTTAGTATTCACAAATTCTCACAGCTGTATTTCAAAATCCAATGGAATGATTTATAAGAAGCGTGAAGGCCTTTGATGCCTCAGAGAAGGATAAACTATAATAATATTACTACAGGTTTTTGGATGTTGTTTTTTGTGTCCACAAACTTTTAGTGATATTTTGTTGCTTGATTGGATAGAAAATCTGCATCCACACTGGTCATGTGCAAAAATCAGAAAAGCAGTGTGGTAAGGGTTACATTATTTCGATATTTAAATTATGTATGGTGTTAATGTTTTTTTACATGTGTCTATAAAAAAACAGTAACCTCATAATTAACCTGAATACAGTTCAAAACAGTTCAGAATACTTATAAACAGGAGGGAAATTGGTGTAGGTTGAGGTAAGAATAGCTTCATCAATTTGCTTTCATTACACTTAGTAGATACACGCTATGGGAATTTCTCATATATACTTATTGACAAAAAATAACCCACCCAGATAATAATGTCAGAATGCAAATGATTTCAGGTGCGGTCTGGTTAAACACTGGGTCTTTTCAAAAGCAGTCATAATAATGCTTAATAATAATAATGCTTCCCTTGCTGCCCTATAAAATGGCTCACAGAGTCTACTTTTGGCGAGTGTACCTCTTGACTGGTAGACATGCCTCTATGATGCACTTGAAGACATGTTGCCTAGTTGTGCCTAGTATATCATTGGACTGAGAGAGGACAAACTGCCTCCCTTCTAGGTCGTTCTTACCTAGGTGGTAGGAGTTGGAAGCATTGGTCCTGTGAGGGGAAGCACAGACAGCACTGTCTCTTGTCTCTTGTTCCCATTACATGTCCTACCATTGACAGCGAACCTATGTCACCTACATTTGCATTGCATTGCATTGGTGCTCTGAACTAGAACTCTGGGCTGCTACAGACTGGAAACATATTGTCTTTCCCAACTAATCTGGGGTCTGTTTGGGATCTGACAACAGTCAGGTTAGAGGCCTTGTGGTGAGCACTTTAATCCTGTATTCGCTGTGGGGAGACACACTGCCTCAACTACCAGTGTGACGGATGAGGATCCACAGGCCCAGTTGCAATTTGTGATGGTGTGAGATGTGACAGGATTAAATATGGATCCTGTTTGCCTCCAATGCCTCAAAATAACTCAACACACTGCCAGCAAAAGTGAAAACTGTCAAATTGTGCCTAAAGTGTTGATATTTTGTGTGGCCACCATTATTTTCACTAGAAAATATTAGTTCACTAGATTGTCACAGGTTGTCACTGAAATCCACTTTGACTCCTGGGTGTGTTTAGGGTCGTTATTATGTTGGAATATTGCCTTGCTGCCCAGTTTAGGAAGAGAGGGGATTGTGCTCTGCTTCAGTATGTCACAGTACATGTTGGCATTCATGGTTCCCTTAATGAATCTTAGTTCTAAACAACAACCTGCAGTCATGCAGCGCCAAACTATTTCATTCCCGCCACCATGCCTAACTGTAGACAAGGCACACTTGTCTTTGAACTATTCTTGTAGACATTCAGACACCATCTGAACCAAATAAGATTATCTTAGTCTCATCCGATCACAGGGCATGGTTGAAGTAATTCATGTCCTTAGTCTGCTTGTCTTCAGTGAACTGTTTGCAGGCTTTCTTGTGCATTTTTAGAAGAGGCTTCTTTTTGGGTTGACCAGTTTGATAAAACTGGGCGGGTGTATGGTCTGAGCACTGACAGGCTGACCCCTCCCCATAACCTCTGCAGCAATGCTGGCAGCACTCCGTCAGTTTTCAAAAGCCAATTTCAGGATATGACACTGAGCACGTGCACCCAGCTTCTTTGGTCTACCATGGTGGGGCCTGTTCTAAATGGAACCTTTTCTGTTTAAACACTGTATAGTCTGGGTATTCTGGGTGTTGGCAATCTTCTTATAGCCTAGACCGTCTATATGCAGAGCAACAATTCTTTTTTTTTCAGATCCTCGGAGAGGTGCCATGTTGCAATAACACCTAATTTAACACACCTGCAACACTTACGAGTCACGTGATGCCAGGGAGGGAAAATTGCTAATTTTTAGCTGATATACAAGCTGTAGATTGAATACTTAACATTTGATCAAGTGTCAAATCTTCAATGTTGTCCCACGAAAATATAAAATAAAAGAGTTACAGAAATTCAAGAGAGGAGCCTACTCTAAATTTCACTTTTTAACTTTGTTTATAACTGTTTTCTCATTGACAATAAAAATGTATTCTATTCTAAAATGTACTCACTTTTGTGAGATGTTGTATAAAGTTTCATTTGATTTTGACAGCTCCTTCTTGGTGAGTTATTTTTTGTCAGTGAATGTAAATGCTTTGAGAGGCCATTGTTACCACTGCATGATTGTAGGTTATTTACTGTGTAGGTCATTACGCAGGAAGACAGTTTTCTCCACAAACTCTCACCTCCCTCCATATTCTTCTTTGGGATAAAGCTTCTAAAAACTTTGAGGTGATATTAATTTGACTTATTTTTTATCATTCTTATACACAATAGTAGTAGTTGTAATGGTATTGCACATTAAATATTTTTGCTATCCAGGCCAAAAACTACACAGAGGCTCTTCAGTGGTACAACTATTCACTAAGTTTCTATAAGCCAGGTGATTTGGACCAAAACCTTGCCAAATTGCAGCGGAACCGAGCTTTCTGTTTCTTCCATTTAAACCAATTAGTCAAGGTAATATTTCTGCATACCTCATAGTTATGATAGAAGTCTAGAGATATTGCACAAATTTGTCATTGTGAATCTTTGTTTCAGGCCAAGGAAGCGGTTTCAGAGGCAGCTAGGTGTGATCCGAACAACATTTTCACACATTTTTGTGTCTACAAGATTGCTGTTTTGGATAACAATATAGAAAATGGTCAGTAGCTGATGCAATATATGTAGCAAGTAAGCAAATAATCCCAAGTAACTGAAAAAATAAAAAAACTAGTTTTGCTTCCGAATATTTTTCTAATTTTCCATCACTTTTACACGTCAGAAATTAAGTCTTTAAACATAATATACATCTTGCATGACTTAATGGCTTAATTATGTCTCTTAGTAGTATTTCTAAATCCCAAAAAGTTTTATCTCCCCATACCTGCAGATGTGTGAGGAAAATTATTGAAATGTTTAAAAACAATGTTCCTTAAAGAAAATCTAAAAAGGATTTATGATCTCCTGTACCTCAGATGACATTGCATCCAGAACCGACATTCATCAGTTGTTACAGCGGACTGATGCAGAGGCTCAGGGTTTTGGAACCAATGGGCAGTGTGAAACACAAGAGAACAGAGACAGACATAAGAGTTTAAGAGTTTATTAATACAGTCCAGTTTCATATATGGTTTCAAATGTGGTGCGCAAGTGATTTAGTGGGTCTCTGATTATGTGAATGGCCAGAGTGAGATGTCCCTGTGAGGCACACTGCGTAAACACCAAACCAGCGTAAGAGTACAACCGTGCCCAGTCAAAGGACAAAGAAGCAGACTAGAAGAAGGGGAAGCAAAAGAGCACATCAGCAAAAATACAGTAGTCTTACGGATTACATTGTATAACTTGGATAAGTTAAGGGATAAGTGCTATATTGCTGGCGTAAACACACTGCCAAACCAGCAATCAGCTAAGCTCCAAGCCGATTGTTAAATAGATTGCTCTAGATGGACTACAGGTGTGTGCAGGAAATGAATCGCTGCGATCTATTAGTGGATCAGAAGGTGTGTCTCGTGCAGGGTCCACCTACAACCACAAGATGTTGCCAGAGCTGCCCCAGACAAAAATATTACGCAAGAATATATATACGCAAACACTAGAAAACACATGGTGAAAGAAGCCCTTCAAAGGGCACATGCCTAATGTCAATGGCAAATAGAACGACCCTGATTAGGGATTACTTAGGCAAACCTCTATCAAGCACCACAATATACATAAGTCACATTCACAAATGCCACTTAAAACGTTACTGTGCAAAAAAGAAGACTTCAAATCACTTGTTGACATCATCTGCTTGAAATCACAACATTATTCATTTTTATTCAATACTAGCTCTAAACTGCCAGTGTCCAAACTATTTTATAATCTGTTGCAGACAAATGTATGCTTATAAACAAATGAAAAGTTGACAATTAAAAACGATGAAATATCTTGGGTTAATACTACTCTAAATTCAAATACAACACAATGTCAATCTTAAAAACCTGTTTTGCTTGTCTAGTTAAACCTAGCACAACATTAAAAATACCCTTAATACATGTAAGTCAATTTAAACACACTCTGAAATGTAAAATTTATATATAATTTATAATTGAATATATATAATTATATATATAATATATAATTAAATAATTGTCTGATAAATGTCTGATACCTTAATTGCTTAATACTAAAGAGGTTGGACATTTTGATCTTCAAGTATTAAAAGATAATTTGCAGTATAAAAAAATCATAAAATAATTTATGAACTGTGGTTTATTTTGAAAGACCGAAGTGGTAATTCCTCAACTAAACCATGTGCTTCCCAGCTGTTGAGGCAATAAAAGAGATTGGTATAATGGCTGAGGTGCCTGTGAGCAGCGAGGACAAGCTTCTTGTGACAGGCATCACAGCAACAGACCTCCTTAGCCTGGCTGCTCAGATTGCCCTGGAGGTTAGTACCAATATAGCATGGAAATACTGTACCTATAACATATCAGACCTTCTAATATTATTCCTTTTTTTTTACCACCAATCTCTTTTAACCCACATACCTGCTTTGTGTATCAACAGAGTATCATTTTGATACACACTAAACAATTATTTTGCTTACTGCAGAACAAACAGCAAGATATAGCCATTAAAGCCCTGGAGAGTCTGTCTGAACACTCTCAGGATGAAGCTCAAGTTCTTGCTACCCTTAGGTCTGTCACATGCACTAAATAAATCTTACTCTTCCTCATGTTATTTGTGAAAAGCAGTGTATGTACTTGAAATAGCACAGTACTATACTGTATACTGCTAGTATATACAGGATACTGCCCCTGTGTAGTTTGCAAGTTTTGTCACACAATGTAGCGTAACTGCTACACTTCCCGCTGCGCCACCACCATGTGACCGATCACCGTGAATTTACTTCGGATTTATTTTTTCATTAGACTAAATCTGATGGGAATGTACCCCAATACAACCACTATAATCACATTTACACATAAGAGTTGGCAGCATTCTCCTCCAGTACTCTATCTGGGTATCCTTAGGGCACTACAGATTTTCATTTTGGTCACATAATACATATCACCTACTAGGCAAATTTAGTATGAGAATATTATATAGTGTGCCAATGTCTTATACCAGCAGTACAAGAACAATAATTTGCAGTGCCTATTGAAATATATGTATTCAATATTTTCTTAGATGTTTAATTCGACTTGTGCTTTCAAAAATGGAGAACATCACTGAAGAACAAAGGTTAGTTGATAATTGTTATACTATTGCCATGACTGGTAATATGGTCGCTAATTTCTATATCATATTAAACATATTTGTATATTTTATATCTCATATCTTTAAAACTGCTTTTTAAAACACATGTTCATCCAATTGTCACAGGCAGGACAGTCTCGAAGCTCTCTTGACATATCTAAGGATGGGTGAGTGTGATCAAATTTGGCAGGATAAATGCCATCAATCTCAGTTGAGTGGTGGTAAATATCATTTTGTGTTCTTGTCCTCTGGGAGTAAAGTAAGTAAAAAGTTGTTGTGTTCCTGTAGCCCTGAAAAATATTTCCCAGCTCAAGCAGGTGCCAGGCAAAGAGGATGACCAGTGCTCTGAAGAGGCCAATTGGTTCAGGAAGATAGGTGCAGCCGTAGTTTTTCAGCTCATTTAATGTTTTGAAATTGATTGCTCTTTTGAAGGACTGTGTGACTTGGTTGCCATGCAGTTCTATACATTTTTGTCGCTTTGCTGACTTTGACTTTGACAGCATGGAACACAGCCCTGCAGTGTGAGGGCAGCCCTGTAAGGATGAGGGATTTTTTTGTTCTGTCCTACCAGGTATGTTCACATTGTATACATATCTTTCACTTAAAAAGGAAGAGATACTCCATTTTGCTATGAAGTGTGTTTGATTTCATTCAGGAAAAGAGATAAATGAGATATTAATAATTAATTCATAATTAAATAATTATTTTTCTGCTTGTATCTTGGTGGCCAGCTGTCGGAACTGTGTGTTCCAGACAGAGGTGTGCTGTTGGGGCAGAAGACATGCTTGCTGATGGTTGCTGCTGCCTGTCTGGAAATCTTCAGAATGTCTCCTCAGTCCGAACAACAGGTTATTCAGAATTGCTACAATAGTAAATAAAATTAGGTTTTTGTTTTTTGACCTGCATCATTAAAACTACACACAACCTTGATGATGATTATCTTGCTAACTCTAATCTTTAACAATATTAAATACTTTAACAAGAGCGAATCAATATGGCCAGTTAACTTAGTTAAAGCACCTCATAAATAAATATAAAAGTACATTTCCTAAAAGAATTATAGAATGCATGTGCAGCTAAAGTGAATGCCCGATGCTAGGCTGGTCAGTAAAGTGCAGCATTTTTTATTATGTGTATCCCAGATAGTTGCTATGCTGTTGCCAAGTGCTTGGCAAATGGTTGCTGTGGTGTTTCGAGGTTGTAGCTATGGTGTTGCTAGGTGGTTGTTATGTTGTTGCTATGGTGTTGCTAAGTCTTTGCTATATGGTTGCAGTTCTACCCCAGGTGGTTGCAATGCTCTACCACTTGTTTGCTGGGTGGTAACTTTAGTGTCGCTAAGTAGTTGCTTTGGTTTCCCAGGTGGTAGTTATGGTGTTGATAGGTGGCTACTTTGCTGTTTCTATGTGGTTGCTGGGTGGTTGCTATGTGATAGTTAAGTTGCTTAGTGGTTGCTATACTGTTGCCACCTGGTTGTTTTAAGAGGATACTATGGTATCTCAGATGGTCGTTAGTGATGGATGTGGTTGCTGTGGTTTCCCAGGTTGTTGCTATGGTGCTGCTGTGTTGTCAGTACGTTGTTGGTTATGATATCTGTAAATAAATGCAGCAAATAAATGTGCAAAATACACTGCTCACAAAAATTAGGCCATATTTCAAGCTTGTAAACTATATAATACAACAGTGCTTAATTCGAGCCAGATCCTGCCGGAAAACAAGATCCGGTGTAACAACGGTCCCTCAGATCTCCAACTATAAGACTTCTGTGGTTTTGTATACACAGCAAGATGATAATAAGCAATGTTAATAAACGCATGTTCATTAAACTGTACTTATCTGTGTGTAACATCCTCTCCATAAACTCAAATGGCTTGTTTTCTTTAATGGTAACTGGTATAAATCATCTCACGCATCAGGAGAGCTTCGGAGCCACAAGGTTTAAAAATGGCGTGAAACTGTTAACTTATAGTTACGTGTAAATCTTTTTAATTAATACAGAAAATCTATTTTGAAGGCTAATTTATTACGGGTTGCACTATGAATACTGTTGTTTAAATACTTTTCACTTAATGCTCACTTGGCAGACTTCATGCTCTGTGTTCCCATGATGTTTTACAAATTCAGTGCAGATTAGTGTACAATTGTACTCGTCTTTTCTGAAGTATTTCCAGACTAACAAAGTTCGATTAGCAGTGTTTTAGAAAAGCTGCTTTCTTGCATCCTTTGTACTATTTTTTTTCTTTCATTCCGACTAGTCAGCTACAACATCCCATGGTGACTACTGGATGTAGTAGTCGACTAGTCTTTGCAACCCCTACATCCTGTCCACTTTTAGTAGTTCCTACAATGGTTACAGGAGTGTCAGAACTGGAGCTTGGAGCAATGACAGGAGTTTTGTCTGGTCCAAGTTATCTTGTCCATCTCATAGATATAGATATTGCACTATTTCCCCTGGGGAAGTGATTGTGTCAGGATCTATTGTGAAAAGGATACAAGCTGCTGGAGGGGGTGTAACTCTCTGGGTAATGTTCTGCAGAGGAACCCTGGGTCTGGCTATTTGTGTGGATGCATCACATGATTCAGGCTGATCAGTGTTCTTAGTTAAAGACACCTCCTGGATTAACGTAAACCTAAGAAAATACAGCATGACCATGATTTTTAAAAGAGTGTTTTGTATGTTTAAGTGACTGAAATAACGATATTCTCATTCAATGTCTGAATAGATTGATAGAAGTACAGTTGTTACCATAATGATCCAGAAGAGGGTGCTGTTAATTAACTGTTGCAACTTGGATTTTAGATCGAGCTCTTAAGACAGGCATTAGATCATATACAGATTTGCTGGGAGGTGTGGAGGATTCTCAAATCTTCTGGTAACTTGTTTTAAGAAATATTTTTTCTATTTGCACAGAAATACTAATGTTACAGTTGCTGCAACAGACTGTATGCCAGTGCTAATTCATAAATGCAGCAAACTTTGCTATTCATGTTCACACTTGTAGGTGAATATTCTAAAGACCCAACTGAAACCTTATTACTTTTGTATGAGTTTGAAGCACGTGCCAAGGTAAATGACCCCAAGCTTGAGTCTGTGCTCGAGTCAGTTCTGGAGCTTAATAGCGTTGACACCAAAATGTTGGAAACAATTGCAGGTAAGATATTGTTTATTTACTGAACATAAGTAAAATATGTGGTAGTCTTAAATATTTAGGCATCTAAATAATGTCCTATTCTGGGATGTGATAAGGTTACGCTATTTGTTTTTGTGTGTATAGTTTTAGCAATGGAACCCCCAGCCCACTTCCCACTAATTTCTAAGAAAGCACTGAGAGTTGCCCTTTCTCTGTACAGACAAGACCCGCAAACCGATTTGACACGGTGCAGGTTAAAATGCTCATCCTGCTTTCAAATATTGTGGTATTAAAACGGAGATCTTTTAGAACCACTGGTATTTTCTGTGTGTCCCCACAGTAACTGTGTGCACCGTCTGATCCAGCTGTCTCTGCCCAGTGGTGTCTGTGAAGTAGAGTCCCGTTTGCTGGAGGAAGTATGGGGTTACTTTGAGGAGGCCCTGTCCATCATCACAGCAGCTGTGAGTTGGCCAGCATGACTCAACTCCCATCACACATGAGCTAGTGAGGCTCAGCAATTACCAAAATCTCAGTCGAAAAAATCTCCTTTTTTCTTTCAATGGGCTGTTAGCTACACTTCAGCTAGCAGATGCTCCATTCACCAGCCTCTTCCTGCTAATTCATTAAGCTGAAAGCCTTTTTTGTAGCATTTGTCTTCGGGTAAATCTGACATTAAGAACACCCATAATATATAATCATAAAAGCAGAAAAAAAAAGTTTGGACAATACGGAAAATGCAAAAACAAGATTTTTCAAGTTTTTCTGTTCAACTTTATTTCATTTGCTAACATTCATTCATTACAGTTTTCTCCTATATAGTGTGTAGTATCGTTGAACGATGTAAGGAATCTGGAGGAATTTTAGTGAATAAAGGCCAAGGATGCAAACTTAAGCTGAATCCCTCAGACAGCACTGCATCAATAACTGCCATTTAACAATAATATGACCACATGGACAAGGGATTACCTTGGCAAACATTTGTCAAGCCCTGCAATATAGTGCTACATTCACAAATGCCACTTAATACTTTAATGTGCCTCATTTTAACCATGTCCAGAAGCAGTATCAAATTTTCTGGGCTCTGAGGTATCTAGGATGGAACATAACTCAGTGGAAATGTGAATTGTGGTCAGATGAATCAGTATTCCAGATCTTTATTGAAAACACTGACACAGTGTGCTCCAGACCAAAGACTAAAAAGACACTCCAGACTGTTAGCAGCAAGTATAAAAGCCAAGGTCTATCATGGTATGGGGTTGTGTCAGTGCCTTTGGCAAATGTGATTTACACCTCTGTGATGGTAGCATTAACGCAGATTAGCACACCGAGGATTAAGAGCATCATAGGCTGCCTTAAATATGTCATCTTTTTCAGAAACTATCCTGCCTTTTTAAATAAGACAATGCAAAACCACATGCTGCACACATTTATAATGGCTTGACTACAGAACAAGAGGGTCCAGGTGATGGATTGACTTGACCTGTCCCCAATAGAGAATGTGTGGAGAATTTTAAAATGCAATAATGACTCTGTACTGTTGCACATCTTAAGATGTGTTTACAGGAAGAATAATAAACAATAACACGTGAAATACGAAATCACTCTCCCAGCTTGTTTGGAATGTGTTGGAGACACACATATGTATGGATGTATATTAAGGAATGTAAATAAAAGTAACCAGTTTTTTAAATTTTGAATTGTATTTATTTTATAATGTATCTCAATTGCATTTTCCATACTATCCCAATGTTTTGTGATTTGGGTTTTATACTGCACATGCTATGGAATTTGCTTCATTGAAATTGCTACGGCAATCTGTGAGAATTGAATGTATGACATTTAAAAATATAACTCAGACACCTAGGTATTGGGAACATTCTTAACTGGTACGTGACATTGATTAGCTCTGAGACTTAGCTGATCTTTATTGTGTATCTTTTATTTCTACAGCCAGAGGATTTTCCTGAACTGGAGATCTTATGGCTATTGACTAGGGCGTGGAACACCGGAATTCTCCTCTACAGTCTGGCACAGTACACCGAGTCTGAGAAGTGGTGTGGCTTAGGCATGAGCTTTCTGCAGTATCTAGGTTCTATGCAGGAGAGCTATCAGACACAGGTATATAATGTACAGAATAATAGCAGTACTGCATGAGTGCATGATATAGTGCCACAGGCAAAAACGTTTTGACCAGTTTCTCACCTTGTTAAGTTTCACCATGCCGAGTCACACCCGAGTGCAGTAACTCCCTCCATCATTTAGTTATTAGGAGACTTCCTTCTTTATTCAGCGAGTTTTTCCTACCCACTGTCACCCTAGGCTTTTAAGATAATATAATGTTGTAAAGCTTCTTTGAGACAATGCTCCATTGTAAAAAGCGCTATATAAAATACATTTGACTTTTCATTAGCACACAACTCTGAATTGTAGTCCTTTCTATGGATGATAGAGCGTGAACTATGAAGGAACACTTACACAGCAGAAGATACTTGTTAAGTGAAGTCGGCTTTATTGTACATAGCACTTTTAACAATGGAGCATTGTCTCAAAGCATTAGATTTCCGTTAGATTCTCGAAGTATTAGATTATCCAAATTGAGCAAACCTGGGGAGATAATGGAAAGGAAAAACTTTCATGCATAAACATCATGAGGAAGAAACCTCAGGAGGACCAAGACTCAAAAAGTGACCCATCCTGCTTGGGGGCTCAGATTATAAATGTAAGAATGATAGTCTTTAGTGATTAGAAAAGGAAATGTAAATATTAAAATGTGGAATAAAATTGCATAACAAATATGGATATCTGCATGATTCGGCCCAGAACACACAGTCACTGCACTATCCCACATCCTTTGTGGAAATGGCGGTGCGTCATCACCAGCCAACCGGAGGATGGAGGAAATTACTGTCCTCTGGCATGGCCTGACCATGGTAGGGCTGGAACTGATGCCCAGAAAACTTGTGATCAGCTGTCCATCCGAAAAATCAATTCCTGTTATTTTGAGTTCTGTTAATACATGGCTGTTTTTATAAACAGCTTTTCTTTTTTTGCCATTGTGGTGTAGAAGTCAGTCCGGGGTCTCTTGGTTTTTGTAGATACGAACAGCAAATAATTTTGTGAGAGTCGTATTTTTGGTGGTTTTTAAAATGATTTTAACCCCAACTGTGGAATCAATTTGTTCAGTAGTTTATGGAGGTATAACAGTCGTGACTAAAGTAACGGCGCGCTCTGTATTTTTTTTTTAACAGCAGAGGGCGCAATCATACGTGACAGTCCAATATGCATATCTTAAATTAAATAATGTATATTTTTGTCATTTTATAATTACATAATTTTCTGTTATGGAAACTGTCTTTTTTGTCTAAACATAGCATTTAGTTATTTAAATTGAATGAAACTTACAATAGCACATTTTGTTGTGGTAGCTTTTTTAAAAAAATTTAATTTAAAGTACACTTTGTTTAGCATTGATAGTCTTCGTAATCAGTTATTTAATATATGATTAAGCTATAACAGACCATTTGTTTAAAACTTTTAAACCTGTTTCTCTAATTTGTTTACATTAGAGGGGTCTAAAGTTTTGTTTAAAACTTTCTTGTAAAAATACAAGAAAACATGCAGTTTCACATCGATTACACTTCAGGAACAGTACAAAACAAATATATTTTATTGAATGTCTTGTCAAATCATGAACTCCATATAATGAACTGTACAAAGAAAGAATAGTGAACTTGGTATCAAATCGAATCGGGAGCAGTTATGTTTATCTGTACACCCCTACTAGATTGGTTTCCAGGTAAGTGAGAGTTAAAGGCCTTGAACATGGGTCAGTGGCAGCGGCAGTTTGGCCATGGTGAGACTTGCCTTTGTGAGACAGCTCCTTAATCACTGTATCACTATGCTATCACAGTCAACTTAATCATCTGGACTTTACTTAATGCTACTGAAACCAGGTTCTTTGATAAAAGCTTGTTTTCCTTTTTAGCAGTGAAGTCTAACGGATTATCTTGACTTAAAATAATGATCCAAACTTAAAACCAAAACAATAACATTCCTGCCAACAGCTCTTGAATTTTGTTCCTAGTTCCCACCCTAGATCTCAAACACAGCAGGGGCGGTCTTTGCTACCAACGTGGCAGCACAAATGAGTCATGGATAGTCAGAAGCATCCTTATATCCCACAAACGAGACTTTATTCATCCCTATAGGCAAAATAAAGTGCAGTACTGTGCAGAAGTCTATGGTCACTATTACATTAGAAATAACATTGCTTTAGCAATGACATAATAACAGTATATAATTACTTCTTAGTCTGAGGAAACAGGGCTATGATATCTTAAAGCTCACAAAGACCGGAATGAATGTCAGTCAGAAAGCGTATTATGGAGTAACAAATCCAAGTTTGAAATTTCTGGGTCCATTCATCCAGAATAGGTTACATAAGGTCATTATTAACTTCAATTATTAACATCATTATTTTCTGCTTAATCCACACGGGGTCACAGGCCAGCCGGTGCCTACCCGGCAACTCTGGGCTCAAGGGCAGGAACGACCCTAGCAGGGGCGCCAATCCATCGGAGGACACACACACACTAAGGGCCACTTCAGAGACACAAATTAACCTAACACACGTCTTTGGACTGTGAGGAGAGAACCGGAGTACCTGGAGTAAACCCACGCAGACACGAGGAGGACATGCAGACTCCACACAGAAAGGTCATTATGTCATTACTAAAACAATGAATCTACTGGTGACCCAAGACTTTTGCACAGTACTGTAGCTAGGATACAGTTCAGTACATCCTATTCACTGATGGTCAAGTCATAAACATTCAGGCACTGGTAGAGGGCTGCCATCCAAATACAGTGCCACCTATTAACTACTTTTCATAACTTGTATGTAATTACTTAAACGGTTCACAATAATTTGGTGATATTTCATTATGGCAGATCTTACTTTTTGTAAGCAGCATATATGTCAAACATCTTGAGCGTTCAGTGCAGTAAGATTTAAATCACAACACTTTCAGTCCTGAATTGATTGCAATGATGCAAAGCGTATTTCTAAACATTTGTTTAGAGGTTTTAAATTTTAGCTTTTCAATTTCCAGCGTTCGAAAGCATTTAAGGTTTTGCAGCCTGACTCCAACTGGCATCAACAAGGACCAAAAGGGTTAAAAGTGGCTAGATTTTAAGGATTTAAAATAAAATATGCCTGTTGGTGACTACTGCTTTCATTTAGTCCCCATAAAAAAAATATTGAACCATTATTATAAGTGAGCTTGTCTTATTTCAGATCCACATTCCTCAAGCTTTAAGCTCAAAATCTGTTTTTAGATGACTGGCCTGTACAGTGAGGTGCTGGACCGTCTGGATAAGGCCAGGAAGACCTTCACCATGGAGGAGTGACTATTGTGTTAGTGACATATTTTGAGAGTAAGTTGGTTTGTAATTTTGAAATGTTTGCTGTTAAATCGGATTGTATCCTAAACTGTAAATCTTATATCACTTGTGTATAAAAAAAAAAGTTTAAGGCTGTAGGTAGTCATGTTAGGATTGAAATAGCATGCACTGATGTGTGGTACAGCAACCTAAAAACTAAACGATCCTCCTAAGCTTAGGTGGAAAATGTAAAACAGTCACATTCATATCTCAACAGAAGCACAGGTTTTATTTCCAATAAACTTTTGTCCAGATGAAAAAAAGAAAAAAAGGGGGGATATAAAACAAACAAACTAAAAGAAAAAAAAAAAGAATAAGAGGGGGTCGCGTTCCCTCCTTCCCAGGATAGAAGCCGTGCACTCCTGTACAAGCAAAGGCTTTGTGATCGGAGGCTCTTACTGTATGTGTGCTTTCACGACTTACCACCACCCAAGAAGACAAACTGAAACGTCGGTGCCCCACCCGTAGACAAGTTTATTTCTCCACCTTGCTAGAGCATAAGGTGACACCCCCAAAGACACAGCCATTCAGAATCAATTCAGCAACTTCAATAGAAAGTGTACAATGAATGAAAATTCTTTGGGCTTTTACTGACATGGCTGACTGACACCAGACACATTAACAGTCAGCTGTTCTTTTATTCAATGCCAGAGAGGAGCAGCTCTACACTAAATGAATTAGTTATGCTCCGGGACTTGCTTTAGCAGCTCCCTATAGATCTGACTCTTGGTTTTATATATATTTATATATGTATAGATATATAATGACTTTTTACAATTCTTTTGTCTATACACTCTGACAAGATGCACAAAATATCACAAGTAGACAGGCCCTAGTGTAGGAACATCAGTCCCCAACTGACTAGAAAATGTGTTCTGATAGGCAGTTTTTTTTTTTCCTATAAAGAAATACCCACATTACGGCACATTTGTATGGAAATAATTGTTGGTATCAGCCAAAGTTTACTTACCGTACATTTGTGAACTATAAAACATTTGTCCCAGTTGTTTCACACATGCATGAAGCACAAGTGAGGGGATATTTACATTTTACATCTAACGCCCTTTGAAACAGTCTGTAAGCAGTTTATAATGGCTCTGTTCCCTTCGATTTTCCCTGAACTCTGGTTTTGACACAAGTATGACAGCTGGTTTAGTGAAGATGTCGGGCAGACTGGCACCTGCTCAGAAAGCGCCTCCAGTCGCAGGAGCTGGGGTGTAGAGGGCACAGCAATTCCATCCTTTCCTGTGGCCAGAAAAGCTGGTCTGCTTCTTACAATTGCAATAGAAAAGAACTTTATCCTCTTCAGAACAGAAAGAGGAGGAAGTCATCCTCTCAGACCTTGTGGGGAAAGCAGGGTGCGAGGGGGATGTTTATAGGAACATTGAATCATCAAGTCAGTGCTTTCCTTGCAGAGTGGCACAGCTCAGCACTGTGGATGGGCTTTTCCTCTTCTGACCCTGAATGTATACAGGAGGGTCACCACAGCTGCAGCTTTTACAAAGCAATGCACAGTAAAGGAAGAGGAACTGATTATGTGTTTTATATGCTAGCTAATCATCCACAGATGTGAATATTCGAACGACATGATGAGCAGCCATCACGTGGTAACTGCTCAAACGTTACACCAAAGCTTTCTGAGCTTCTCAAGCTCACACCGACCCTGGTACGAGGGTCAATACAAAGTCAAGTCCAGCCAGAAATGAAAGGAAGTATTTAAAACAATTCCAAACAACAGATTTAATTAAAACATCTGTCAGCTTTGGGCAACTTAGACCAGTTCAGGCTCTACTATTTAATATCGAGAAGAACATCCAATACAAGTTTGTCTTGATTCTACCCGTTTTAAGGCTTCCCCTTTTGTGGAAGGTTACAGGACAGTACCATGTTACCGTTCATCCTGAAGAGAAGAGAACCGAAAGGCAGAGAAAGTGCAAATGGGCTATCTGCTGCTCAATAGCGTAACGGGGGCCAGTGCTGCCGAAATTAGAATTCACAACTCGGTCACTTAAAGACGAAATCGAAAGCAACAAGGAAAAGATTTAAGACACTCAAGTCTATTGCACTGACAGGTTAGGCCGCCGAATAAATAATACAAAACTCTAAAACAACGCTGATCTCTTGGAGTCTTCTGTTAAGCACTGATCAGTTGCAGAATTTGCATCTTCCCCCAGAACAGACTGAAATTCAGCAGATATTTTTAAATCATTGTAAGGCAGTTTGGTGTTCTGCAGAGAGCCCAGTTACACCCCTCTACCTCATCTTTAATAAAAGAGCAGCTAAAAAAAAAAAACACAGGAAAAATAGAGAACACAAAAACCAAAAGACAAGTAGATGAACTCTAACAGCCCTCCAAATACACAATTCTAGTGAAGTGTAAAATGTGTACCATAGTATATGTAATAAAATCACTCCATAGGATTTTTATTTACCATGTGATTTTAGTTATATAAATGTAGAGATTCATATTCTGTTTTTCACTTGTTCTGCCGTCAATGGCATCTTTATCATCCGTGCCATACAAACGACCGGCGGCAGCAGCCAAGCAAAAGCAAACTGCTTTGTGTTTACATAAGATCACCGGTTTCTAGGATTCTCCACTATATTTCTATACACACGATCAGTGATCCGTGAACAGTACCTTCAGCAGGTTTGGTCATTGTTTAGTCCTTGTAGAAAACCTTGTTGGTCTCTAATTCTTTACAATGTAACAATGCACATATACAGGGTTCTGGCTTTTTAGTCAGTCTCCCATTTCCAAAGAACTTTCTAAAATCCCAAACCCTGCTCATTCATCTTGAGACATTCTCTTCAAGTCCATCCAATCACAAATGATTTGTTTGTTTTTTTCCCTTTTTGTTTTACCAGACAAAAAGAATTTGAAACGCAATTCCCAGTCTTGAATGGATTTGCTGAGAAACTCATGCAGGGGTGTGCACAGTCACAGTAATGGTGATAAGACTTCTTTTCATTTCAGATTAACATAATGATGACACTAAAACTTGATATGAAACATATCAATTAAAAAGGGAAGGAGAACACTCGGGCTGGAGCAGGGCTGGGTTAGGATACAACTCCGCACATGCGGACCTCGGAGGCTGCAAGCTCAGAGTTTTTCTGAGGACGGGATCCAGATATAAGGGCCTGACTGCTCCTCGATGATCAGCTTGATTTTATTGTAGATCTCTTCTAGCGAGTCTCCCTGGACTATGGCTGTGAGGAAAGACAGAAAACAAACCCTTATTATGTTGGTTTGCTAATTATCAAGCTAGAGGCTGCTCCTCTTCTCTTATCACCATGAAGAGTTGGGCTTGGGGAAAAAGGACGCTTACCTGTGAAATATTCCCCAAATTCCTGTTCGAGCTTCACTGCCTTGTCAAAGACTTTATTGGCTTGCTCATATGTCTGCCTCTTATTCATTTCCCTGTAAAAGACAAACAAATAGCCACATCTTAAAAAAAAGAGAGTGTATTTTGACTGATTTTATGTCGATCACTAAAGGAGGGGAAAGATCATATACAGCCATTTTAACAGCAGAAAGTACAATTTATACTGATATGGCAAAAGCCATGTGGCAGGATCTATTATTGTGTAGAACCCCCTCAATTCCACAAATAGACAGAAGATGCCTGAAGGGATTTTGAGCCATGGTGTCTGGTTAGCCACGCATAGCTCTGTGCAAGCTCCCAGGTGCTAATGTCCATGGCATAAGAAAATCCCTTTCACCGGCCTTGTTAAACAATACTGTTGACAACAGGCATCCTGGGGTCTGCACTACACATGACCTTTCCTGCTCTCATACGGTCATGGACCTGTACTGAATGTGGACACAGTCTCTTGTCTGTTCGCGTGAACAGTTCTAGCCAGATGCCAGCGGTGCATCATCATGAAGTAGTCGTTGCGCCGTCTACTGTGGGTGGTAATATAGTCTATGATTTACCTAGTAGAGGTAAAATTGTGGTGGAGGAATGGTAAAATGCCCACACAACCTGCGAAGTAGCCCATAACTCTGGCACCCACTACCCTGCCTCATTTTAGCACACTGGCCAGAGTTCAACCTCACTGCCAAGATAACGCCTCGACTTCTATAGCTTTGGGAGTTCCCATTTCACTTCATAATCAGTTAACATCCTGCTATATCATGACTTTGGGCACATCAGGGAGGACAGCACTGTCCTTAGTTTTTGTCACATTGCAGAGTTCAAACCAAAGTCAATAAAACCCATCTTTTCTGAGCTGTATTTAAACATTATAGCCCTCAACATCCAAGTGAAAATAATATTATAATACTCAGACCAGTTATTAAAAAATATTTAGTTAAATAGGTGATTTACCTCTTCATGTAATCAATATAAAGTTGCTCAGGCACAACCATTGCGGAAAGGTAGGAGTAGGACACAAAGATTTGAGAGACTTTACATACCTCTTGGACTACCATTCAGAGCATTACTAAACAAGTGAAAAGTGTACGGCACCTGTAACGCCCTGTGCCTCCAACTGCATAACGGTAATCGGATTATATTGATCTATATTGATCAGGAAACCAATTAAGAAACTAGGGTCAACTTCTAAGGACTAACAAGGTTTTTATAACTGAGACTGGTCGATCTATGAATGTGTCAACAATCAAAGTCAAAATTTCTACCTTAGAACGTTACAGATTTTATGGTCCAGTGAGACCAAGAAATATATGTTTGCTGAAACCCCAGATCAGCACCTACACATTCCTACTGTGAAGCACGGTGATGGATGGAAACATTATATTACCAGAGTGACAGTCTATAAGACAGCCTTCCAGAAAAAAAAACAATGACCCTGAGATGCTCAACTATAGGAAGTCAGAACCCTGACCCAAACCTGATCTCTATATCGAGCTGTCACTCACCACAAAATCCATCTGACTGAACCTGAACAATTCTGCAAAATTACGAATGGGCAAATATTTCCCATCTAGGAGTGCATAGCAGTTGGAGATGCATCCAATTAGACTAATGGCTGTAATTAATGCAAATGAAGTTCAATCAAGTATTAAACAGGGTGATGAACACTTTCCCAACCCTCTTTTAGGTTATCATTTTTAGTAATTTTCTGTCGCACTTTTTCCACATTTACATTTGATTTCAGACCAATGGATATGCTTTAAGGAGACTGTACACTGTGACTTTGAAATGGTATAGTTTTTTTTTCTTCCCAAAGAAAAAAAAAAGTTCAGATTAAAAGATTAGATTTGTCATGTATCAAATTCCGTGTGATGTACAATTGAAGGCCAACGGTCTAGTACCTTAACCTCTAAACCACCACAGTCCATTAGATTTAGGTCCGTCGTTGTGAACGTATTACAGCAGCGATGTCAGTAAAATAGAGAATAAGCTAGTCAGTGTCCAGGTAATCTGTGCAATACCATTAAAATATTTCAAAGGGTAAACCATATGACATGTTGCACTTCACAAAACTATGAAGTGAAGTCGTGAACATTTCGTTTAATTTGGTGTGAGCAGCTGATCTATTATTTAAAGTGAAAATACTGATTTCATGCCACATTCTTTCCAAAATTTCAAAGCCACACCTATGTAATGTGGGCAGCATGTGGTTTTGCATTGTCTTGTTAAAAAACGTATGGACGTCCCTGGACAAAATTTTGAATGCAGCATATATTGTCAGTGAACCATTTTACATTAATACTAAAACAGAAAATGGCCTTTTTCAAAGGCAGTAACACAGCCTCATGATGGACCCTGGCTTTTAGACCTGTTGCTGATAGTCTGGACCACTGTGTCCTTGACTTGAAGTGACAGAGTTGTGTCCTTTTTTTTCTCTTCAATTTATATCTGGATATTGATTCGTCTGACCACAGTACACGTTAGCACTCTGCGATGGTACATCCTAGATGCCTCCAGGCCCGAGACGTTGATGCCACTCCTGGATATAGATAAAATAAGGCTTCTTTTATGTGTAAAGTTTTATGTGGCGTTTGTGAACGTAACACGATATTGTGGAGCTTTCTAAAACTTTGAAAAAAAAAAAAAATCCTTTGTCCATGTGGTTCTATCAGCTACTGCTGAATGATGGTTCTTGATGAAATATCAATGCTATTGTACATTGTATTCGATCAAAGGGGGATCAAAGATCACAGATCTTCAGCTTACAACTTTTATGGACTCTAATAGATATTGCCTTTTCTATCCACATTGTTTTTTTTTTGTTTTGTTTTTTAAAAACCTTAACATTAGCCCTAAACTAACCCCATCACAATTTTTCAGAACGTGTTTCAGGCCTGACCTTCAGTAATGGAAGTTTATTAACAAATAATTGAAGTAGACCATAAAACCCTTAACATATATCAGGTTCATACTGTCTACAATAAAATACAAGTCAAATAGATGACAGTGGTTGTTGTTGTTTTATTTTTACATTTTTCTATCCCAATGTTTTCTGATTTGGGGTTATAATAAACAGTTTACTGAAAGAGGGGCCCTGAAAAATCCAAAATCAACAGTTAAATGAGTTTTCATGTCAATTAATAGCCAATAGTAATTACTACGTAGGTAGATTAGCTATATGTTGCTGACCGTATAATATTTCCCATACAGTTTTGAATACATTTACTGCAAGTGAAAATGAGCTCTCATTCCTAGGGTGAGATTTAATTTAGCTCACTCTGCAGCTGACTGTATATATCGCATTCACATAATAAAGTACAGTATATCTTATGTGTTGCCTAAATAAGTGGTCACATTCTTCAGTAAAATGACAAAAATGTAACTTACATTAGTGCTTCAATGGACTTCGGCTTAATGAAAATGGAAATCGGATAGAGCTGTGCTTGCTGGAGTCGCTTTATGGCGTTCCCAGACACATCCAAAATACAGTGTTTCCCCTAGAACACACAAAACAAATAAAATAATACGCTGAATTACTTCAAGCGAATGGTTAGGATTCTCTTCAATGTTTCCCGTAGTATGTGTAAAACGTTAACGAACCCTTTCTGCCACTGCCCGGACAGATAGAATGCTGGTTCCGTACAGATTCTCATTAAACTGTCCTGCTTCAATGAACTTGTTGTCCTGAATGTCTTTCTCCATCTGCTCTCGTGAGGCCACAAAGTGGTAATCCTGCCCATCCATCTCATTCTCTCGCCGTGGACGAGTTGTGTCTGGTGAGAAATTTATGATTTACTCTGCACGTTCGTTACCAAGCAATGCGCCGAAAAAGCAAGGACGACGATAAATAATCAAACATAGGCTCTGAATGCAGCTGATACACTTACGAGGAACGCATGATCCAAACTTATGAGGGAACTCCGAGATCAAGTCGTCATTTATTCGGTCCTTCATCGGACCCAGTATGATCACAGGCCTCGTGTAATGGACTAAAAGAGGACGAATGAAAGTCAGAATACTTGTGAAGATTAATGTAGCACAGAATGTTGGCCCAAACCCGAATACTTACTCTCCTGTCGAATCACTGGCTCATACGATAAAATTGTATCCTCCTGCCCCTCTGCATGGTCAAACAGACAAGAGACAACATTAATACATTGCCAAGCTAATTTGTTAAGTGTCTGTTTGTCGCTAGCGGCATAAATGGCCACTTCAGTTATAGACATGGTTATATCAGGACTAGTCTCACACTCACATACACACACTCATATTTAGAGTAATCAATTAACTTATCACATCTTTGAACTGTGGGAGGAAACCGGAGTATACGGAGTAAACCCACACAGACATGGGAAGGACTCCACACAGAAAGGACCCATTACACTCCACCCTGGGACTGAACCCAGGACCTTCTTGATGTGAGGCGACGGTGCTACCCACCAAACCGCCCAATTTATGTGTAAAACAGTCAAGGACTTCTTTAGTCATCAGATCTTTTGAACAGGCAACACTCTCCCTTATAACCGTTTACCATATATAACATGCAGTACTGTGCTATTGTCTTAGGCCACCATTAGATTTGTAGCTTTAGCAATGCTATAATGACATTATATAACACTGTTGATGACTCAAAAAAAGGTATACTTGGATTCGTCACTCCAGAATACTCTTTCCCAATGATCGCCATTCAAATATTTGTGAGCATTAACATATTCAATTCAATTTTATTTTCAATTCAATTCAATTTTATTTATATAGCGCTTTTTACAATGTAGCATCGTCTCAAAGCAGCTTTACAGTAATAC
>JAUZST010000249.1:5000-13045 GCA_034779995.1 Parotocinclus haroldoi | reverse complement strand
TTAGCCGCCTTTAGGAGGAACATTTCTAGATTTGTGGGTTGAAATTTGAGGAGTGGCCATTCTTTATGGGACATCAAGTAACTTCTTATCTGTAAAAATCTGTAGAAATTGTTTGAAGTTAATCCATACTTCTCCTGTAACTGACCAAATGACATCAGAATCTCCCCCTGAAACAAGTCGTTCATGATTGTTAAAATAATATCACCCACTGACCCAATCACAATTATCCATCGGCCTCCTTTGTCTTTGAGAGTTTTTTCTGCTGCAAAACAAAGAGATTTATGGCACAATATAGCTACTCCCCTTTTTTTATACCCCTCGTATGATGCCCTAAACACCTGTCCCACCCATTCCCTTTTTAATTTAGCATGTTCATCCATATTTGTGTTTCTTGTAGAAGCCCGATTGTACAATTCAACCTTTTTAATTGAGTTAGATTTTTTTTTGATAGCGTGGTTTATGCCATTGATGTTATAACTAACAATTTTCCATGCTGTCATATGTAGGTAAAAAACAAATTAATTATCTTACATACCTCCAACAAAACAACCCCACCTTTACTGTCAAGATTATCATTTGGAGTCCGCTCGCCAAGTAACAGGAAAAAAAACAAAACACCAAAAAACAAGGAAACAAATAAACAAACCCGTTTCATCCTAGAACTTCCAACTAAACCTAGTGCAGCCCCTTAAGAAAATGGGCCGCACACACTCGGTGTAAAATGGGCAGGGAAAGCGACTTCCCTGGGTGCAGTACACAAAGTGTGTCGGCAGCAATCCAACAGTCTCCTACTCTTTGCTGCTTTAAATGCCTGATTAGAAAGAAATAGCTCACCTATATGCTCCCCGACCAATACATTTAAGTTTGATAGTCTTTTCACGCCTGTTTGTCCTTTCCCCTTATATCTTTAATCACTCCACCAATAAATGAAATGATAATTGAGCATGGGATGCCATCAACATCTCTCCTCACTCCAGGTCCTCCTGTCGCTGAACCACCGAGCTTATGATAGCTCTAATCTCCTTGCTGTCCAGCGTTTGCTCACGTCTACCCTGAGTCAGCCATCTGTCAGATATTAGTTTTCTTTCCAGGATGTCCCGTTCGTGCACCTCTATCAGAATTCCCAACTCCTTCAACGTGGATTGGGCCTCAAATAGGGAGGGGAAGGTTTTGATACCACTGTCCAGGAACAGCCTGAGTTGAGCCGGGTACGGGGCCTGTGCCTTGATGTTGTGCTCCTTCAATTTTTTGATCACCTCACGTACTTGCTTTCTTTTCCTTTGCACTTCGGGGGAGTAGTCCTGGTCAAAATAGACTTTATTTCCCTGGAATTCCACCTCCCGCTGCTTCCAGGCCTGCTGTAGAATCATTTGCTTCACCCCAAAGTCCAAGAAACGGACTATTATGGATCTTGGTGGAGCTGTAGGCTTCGGCTTTGGTATTGTGGCTCTATGGGCCCTCTCAATTTGAACAACAGTTCCTTCAGGTAGTCTTAGTGCAGTTTTAAGGAATTCAACAATGAACGAGATCATCTCTTTTCCTTCAGATTCTTCTTTTATGCCATATAGTCTTATATTATTCCTGCGCATTCTGTTCTCTAGGTCGTCCTGTTTAGCGGTCAACATTGCGTCTTTTTTGAGTAAGTACGCTAATACTCTTTCGTGACGTATGCTCCGATCTTCAACGTTACTCACTCTCTTTTCTGCTGAGTTAAATCTCTCCTCCAGTGTGTTCATTCGTTTCTTTATTACTCCGATTGAAACCTCCATCCGTGTTTGTGACTCCATAATGTCACGTTGAGCAACTCCAGACTCTTCGCGGAACTTACGGAGTTCTGTTAGCATTAGCATTGCGCTCTCCATGTCAGTCTGCGCTAAGCTAGCGTCAAGTGTTAGCTGCTTTTGGGTTGTTTTTGTTCGCCTTTCCCCGTTTTCGGTTCTCTCCTGGTCATCCTTTGTGAGGACGTCATTCTGATAGTCTCTTCTGAATTATTAGGTGGTTTTGTATTTTATTACAGGTGGTTTAAAATATATTTTGGTCAGAGCGCACACTATGAGTGTCTTCACTCGGGCATACCGGAAGCGGAAGTCTGCAGCTGCTCCTTAACGCATAAGTGAGTGTCTGCAGGCCCGAGGAATGGCGCGCCAGTTTGAGGACACGAGCCACGCGCATCACGCGCAGTGCCTGGACTGCCTGCTGTACAGTCGCCAGCTGTAGGACAGCAGTGCCAAGGTACGACAGCAACAGAAGCACATAGAAAGGTGCAATTGCCAGCAAGTCCACCACGTTCATAAAGGAAATGACAAAACGCAGCTTGTTGGGTGCAGCTGCCAATCGCAGCACATATTCCACCGTGAACCAAATGATGCACGCTGTCTCAATGGACTCCAGGACTGGATTCTCAGCTCGATTTCCAGACTCATCCTGGACATGCAGTTCAGGCACAGTACCCACACACATCACCACAGACGAGATAAGAACAAACAGGAACGAAAGCAAAACGATGGCACGGGCTGCCCAAGATGACTCCGGTTTCTCCATGATTTTTCACAGAAATGCCCTGCACTTTCCACACATGCCAGTCGTCGGGCTCCCCTCCATGTCGTCCAGGATGGTACGGACCTTTTCGGCGATCTCTGCAAGCTCGTCCTCCACCTCCTTTAAGTTGCACTTGCAGCAGTCATCCAGCAGATCCAGGTCCACTCTCCAGAACTCCATCTCTTTTCTGAAACGTACGGGGCAAGTGCCCCTCGCCATGTGCACCTCATCATACTGATAGACCTCTGCAATGCAACGGAATGCGTCCGGGTCGCGGTCGAAAAAGAACTCGCCAGTCACAGGATCATAGTCATCACAGAAATTACACAAGTCGCACGTGCCCTGTGAGACGTTACATGCGAGTTGTGCCAGTCGTGTATCCGGGTATCGCTCAAGCGAGCTGGTGTAGAGGACGTGTCTCGAGCCACCAACGTTCAGCACAAGCTCTGTGCCATCGCTCGTGTCTGAGTATGTCCTCTTCGGGGTTGCCCACATATCGGAAGGAAAGTGTTTTAATTCAAATGTAGCTTTTGAACATCTGGAAGGAGGCGAACCTACTGAAGTATCCCCACCTGTGGGGATATTAACAAAATCTTATAGCCCATTTATAATAACCTACTCGAGGCCAGTAACTGTGTGCAAATGCACACAGAAAAATAAAAGGTTATGAACAGTGCATTAAGTAGATAGAAAAAGGTCATGTAAATGAAACAGAGTGAAAATCAAGACACAAACACCTCAGGTAATGCTGCAAACACTAAGTGTCTAGGAAGATAGTGCGTAGTTTCGAAACTCGTCAAAACACATTGCTATATTTTTTCAATTACTTTTTAAAGCAAAATTGGACTTAACTGTCATGTTAAGCAATCATTTGGTTCCAGACAGTACCTTTAATGGTTTAGAACACAGAGAACAGACACAAGAATAAAACCGGATAACAAAGCAAAACAAAACGCGCGTGTAAATACGGTAAAACAGACTCGTTTTTATTAGATGTTATAGTTACAGTACCTCAGAGTTCCGCTTGTATAACACAGCTGCTGGACCTTGTTCACTGTTTATCCGTTTTGGTGTCCAAGAGAAAGAGAAAGAGCTACATGAAGCAACAAGAGAGGTGGAAAAGCGCTCGAGTGTGTGAGGCTGAGAGAGAGAGAGAGAGAGAGAGAGACTTTTTGACTTTTAGCTCTCTTTTATTATAAACCCATTTTCAGTTTAACAATGTACAGTAATATTTATCATAAATATGTTAAAAAGACAATAAATAAAGAGATGTGCAAAAAAGCCAAACAAACTAAAAACATGACAGAATTTAAAAAACGCTCAAATAAAGGTTGGATTAAAAAGGAGCTTATCCTCCTCCACTGAGCAAACTACGTCCCCATAACACCACACCAACTTAAAAGAGTCCAGGTCGCTCATGCACTTATAAAAGTTAAAATCCACCTTAACTCTGGCCCTTACCAGCCTGGTAAAAATCTGCACAGCATCATGGTCTGTACAGGAGGCCATCTTGTTCGTCCTGCTGGTGTATATTGCCATTTTTGCTTGACCAAGGATAAAGTTCATCAGCTGGCACTTGAACCTCTGGGTTCGAGTATATTTAAAACCCAGAATAAAAGTCTGTGGTGTAAAAACGAGTTTAAAAGACGTAAAAACATTCTGTAAAACTCCATACAGGGGACGCAGTCTAAAACATCTCATAAAAGCATGGAACACAGTTTCTCTTTGCATACAGAAGGGACACTCGTGTGAAACCTCAGGGTTTAAAACCGAAATAAAAGAGTTTACAGACAGAATGCCATGCAGGAGTCTCCACTGAAGGTCAGCTGTTTTTTTTTACTTATTGGCGCTTTATATAGGGCTCGCCACTCTGGCTTTGTGTCTGTTTTTAGCCCAAACTCTCTGCGCCATGGAGTGTCAGCTCTACCGTCTAAGTTTCTCCGGTTTAAGACCTTTACACATGTTGTGTATAAAAGCTTTCCACTAGCCACTCCTAACACCGTCCCGACCTGACCCTTACACTCCAGTAGTGGCCCCTTACAATCACCTAATTTTGGAGTTATGGTGCATTTGTGGAAAGGGTCCCTCTCTGATGTTTCTGCCTGTATACCACTTTCCTTTAAAAGCTGATGCTCATTTGGTGTGAGTACTGTTCTCCATCTTTTCAGAAGTTCAGATGCTACACGATGTGATCTCATCTTCACCCCTTCTGCAAACCTAATGTCATTGGTGAGCTCTGTTCCTGCTAGCTCCACCAGCTGTCGCAGCTTTATGACCCCTGACTGGATTAAAAATCTGGACAGGTCTTGTGCAGTCCGATTAAAAACATCCAATCGAGCACCATAAATAAGAGGTTCCTCTAAAAGCCAGTACACGGAGGAGGAGTTCTCTCTGTACAAGTTAAAATTACCCCAGATTTTAAAAAGTCCCCGATAAAAGACTGGTGTTCTAGCAAGGTCTAATTTCTGGGCATCCATTAAAAACAATGTTCTGTTCAGACCCAGTCCCCCCACCATCTGCAATATCATGTTCACAGGTTCCCTCCACACCAAGTTCTCAGGACCAGCAAGATATTTTTTAATGAACTGTAACCTAAACGCAGCAGTTCTACTGGCCAGGTGTACCAGTCCTTGTCCACCCTCTTCCTTGGGCAGATAGAGGATACACTTTGGTAACCAGTGGAGGCGGTCCCAAAAAAAATCTACCAGCGCTGCCTGTATATTCGCCAGCAGATTTGGGGGGGGGTCCACACAGGCCAGTTTGTGCCACAGGCATGATGCAGCAAGGTTATTAATTATCAGTGCTCGACCTCTGTATGACATTCTGGGAAGTAGCCATTTCCACTTTGCTAACCGTGCTTTCACTTTTTCAAACACACCTTCCCAGTTTTTGTCCATTTGTTCTCTGTCCCCCAGGTACACTCCTAGGTATTTAAAACTTTTCTCCAGTGTAATCCGTCCGGAAGTCTGGATTCTTGTCCCTCCCAGTCCCCGACTAAAACCGCCTCACTCTTCCCCCAGTTTACTTTTGCAGACGATAAAATGTTAAAATCCTTTAAAATCCCAGTTAAAACATTCACCTCGGCCTGTGAGCTGACCATAACCACAACATCATCTGCATATGCCGACAGAGAGACAGACGTGTTGCAGTTGGGGATTCTAAAACCAGCAAGGAGTTCCCGGACTTTTCCTAAAAAAAGGCTCTATCACAATCGAGTAGAGACCCCCTGAAAGCCCACAACCTTGTCTGATGCCTCTATGTACCTTAAAAGGGGCACATAGCCCACCATTAACCTTGAGTACACTCTCAATGTCAGTGTACAACACCTTGATCATGGCTATGAAACCAGGGTTGAAACCAAATCCCTCTAGAACCCTCCAGAGGTATCCGTGTTCAACCCGGTCAAAAGCCTTTTCCTGGTCTAAAAAAATGAGACCAGTCCTCAAGCCCAATAGCCTAGAGACGTCCAAAACTGCCCGAATTAAATGTACATTGTCAAATATTGACCTGCTAGGCACACAGTACGTCTGATCTCGATGGATAATCTGCTCCATCACCTTTCCCAGCCTAGCAGCTAATGCTCTGGAGAGTAATTTGCAGTCTGTGCACAACAGCGAGACCGGGCGCCAGTTCCTCAGGTCCATTAGGTCTCCCTTTTTCGGCAGGAGAGTGAGGACAGCTCTTCTGCAGCTCAACGGCAGGTTCCCCTCCGCCAAGCTACTCCTGAGCACATCCAACACATCCTGCCCCAGTACAGGCCAGAAAGACTTATAGAACTCTACTGGGAGCCCATCAATGCCTGGCGCCCTCCCATTCTCCATACCTTCAAGTGCTGTTTGCAGCTCATCCAGAGATAGATCCTCATCCAGCATTTCAGCTGACTGTGGTGACAGTTTTGGGAGGTTCTTAATAAAACTTTCCATCCCTTCCTGCACCTCCACCTGTTCACTGTTGTACAGCTTTGAATAGAAACCAACTGTCTGCTTGCGAATTTCAGATGGATCAGTTACAAGATCCCCTGATTCTGTTCGCACAGCATGCATAAACCTTTTCTGTCCATTCTTCTGCTCGAGGCTAAAAAAGAATTTGGACGGAGCATCCATCTCGGTCACACTCTTAAACCGTGAGCGTACCAGCGCCCCCTGTACTGTAGCACCCAGCAGGTCCGCCAGCGTGGCCGATTTTCTTTTGAGAGCTTCAATATGCTCTCGATTTCCTGTGTCCGCCCCCAGATTCTGGAGTTCCACAATTTCTATCTCTAGAGCTTTAAGAGATCGGGTGATGTCCCTCGTGACATTAAGAGTGTACTGCTGGCAAAATAACTTTGTCTGGATTTTGGCTATGTCCCACCACTGTTTCAAGGAGTTAAAAGAAAATTTTTGCAGTTTAAAAGTGTTCCAGAAAAAAATAAAACATTCTCTAAAATGAGCATCATTTAAAAGAGTCGTGTTAAAATGCCAATATGCGCTCTGAGGCTTCACACGAGGTTTTTTGATCACACACTGAACCATACAATGATCTGTAAAACCAACAGGATAAATACAACAGTGTGTAAAAACCGTCCGATGATGTTTAAAAACATAAAACCGGTCCAACCGTGCAAGTGAGAGCATGTTATCTTTAAAATGGGTCCATGTGTATTGTTTCTGGTCATTGTGAAAGTTTCTCCATACATCACACAGTTCAATGGACTCCACCATCTCACACAGCCTTTTGCGAGAGGCGGGATGTGGTTCTGTGTGGTTTCTGTCCATGTTACTAGCAGTGCAGTTAAAATCACCCCCCAAAACTAAAAACTCATCTGTGCTGATTTTCTCCAGCACGCTGTGAAGGGTGTTTAAAAAAGCTAGTCTTTCCGACCCCACTGTTGGTGCATAGATACATATAAATATAAAAACCTCATTTTCAAAACATGCTCTCACTTTTAAAAGCCTTCCACTCACTATCTCCTCAGCATCATATGAACAGGGAATAAAACTCTTTGCAAATAAAAGTGCAACCCCCCCACTGAGAGACGTGTTGTGGCTTAAAACAGCGAGCCCGTCCCACTCCTTAGACCAGTCCACACCAATACTCACATCACTGTGAGTTTCCTGGAGCATAACCACATCGAGTCTTTTTTGTTTGGCCAGTTCAAATACTTTGGCTCTTTTTATACAGTCCCGTGCTCCATTCACATTTAGCGTGGCCACCTTAAAACTGTCCATTAAAAGGTAGTGAGAGTAAAACCAGCTCGCAATAAAACCCAGCACAGATAAAAAAAGCTCTACAAGTCATCATGTCCATCATCAGTACTGCTTTCTTTTCTGATTCTGGTCAGTAGCTTATTTAATCTGTGCAGTTCTGGATCAGTAAAAACACCGGCTCTTTTAAAATGAACAACATCATGAACAAACTGTGATCGATCTGGAAAGTGGTCAGTAACCCTCACCCCCCATAGGCCCTTAGTGCGCTCCAGGAAGGTTTTAATTTTCTCAGCAGTGTATACATTAGTTGAAACATCTTCC
>JAUZST010000248.1:31439-47557 GCA_034779995.1 Parotocinclus haroldoi | reverse complement strand
GTGTGTGTGTGTGTGTGTGTGTGTGTGTGTGTGTGTGTGTGTGTGTGTGTGTGTGTGTGTGTGTGTGTGTGCACGTCTTTATAACATTTTGAGGTCCAAATGTTCCCACAGGGATAAAACATTCATTGTACCTTGCGGGATTTATTTTGCTAATTGTTTTAATTTTGAAAATCCAGAAGAACCAACAAATTTCCTTCAAGTCACTGAGGATAACATAGAATTAGGTGTAAATGCAGTAGTAATTAGCTACAGTGACATTATTTCAACGGAAAATACTCTCAATGATAAATAGACAAAAGTATGCATGTGTGCGCCTGAGTGTGTTTGTGTGTGTACACGTACTCTCTTATGCAAATTTTTAGTAAAGCTTGCAGAATATATTTTTAACAGACCACGCTCGATTTTGGTGTTGGTGTTAAGCTGTGCTTTATTCGAATGACTTATCAGCAAACTTCTAAGGATACGATAATGCAGATATCACCTGCTGGCAGATTGTTTAAATGTTAAATAAAGACTTAGAATGAAACTAATCTTTGAACAAACGAGTCTTTTTTTTGTAGTTTTTCAAACCAGGCCTGATGTGCACTTAAGTGTATTGAACAGTAGGGGGCATTCAAGGTTTATAATCGTTAATGGTTTTATTACCAACTTACTGTGGTATACCAGGTGTCCTTCTATTAGTCAGGATTTCTTTTTAAAGCTTAAGGTTTCAGGCTTGAAGCCTAAGCACTGTCAGGCTACCACTGTCCTTGAGCAAGGACTTTAACCCACAATTTGTAGCAATTCTTAAAAAGTGAAGATCGATTCAATTTTAAGTGGCTTTTTATAGGAGCGTCTGAAATTAAGCCAATTCAACAAGTACAGTTTCTCACAAAAGTGAGTACACCCCTCACATCTTTGTAACTATTTTCTTAAAATCTTTTTCTGGGGACAACACTAAACATATCACACTTTGATACAATATAAAGTAGTCACCCTACAGCTTGTATAACAGTGTCAATTTGCCATACCTTCGAAATAACTCAACACACAGCCATTGATGTCTAAATTGCTGGCAACAAAAGTGAAAATTGCCTAATTGTGCCCAAATTGAGTGTCAATATTTTGTTTGGCCAGCCTTTATTTTCCAGCACTGCCTTGCATCTCCTGGGTATGGAGTTCACTAGAGCTTCACAGGTTGCACTGGAATCCTCTTCCACTCCTCCATGATGACATCACGAAGCTGGTGGATGTTAGAGACCTTGCACTCCTCCTCAGATGCTCCATGGGGTCTGAAGACATGCTTTACTCTCAGTTTCTTGAGCAAGGCAGTGGTCGTCTTGGAGGCGTGTTTGACTTTTTAATCCCAGTTTAATCCCACTTTTTCTCGTTACTTTCTCTTACTATGCAAATAGAAAGCAATGTTATTGCTGTAAACTGCTACAAACTCGCTAGTAAGTACCATATAGTAGATATCATTTCTGTCTGACTTATCACGTGAGAGATGTGGTAGCTAGTATTTAGTCTGATATTCAGTGAGCAAGTAGCATACACTGTTTGATAATTAACTCTCTTTCTCTCACCAAAACTGTGGCATGCAAAGCAGAACCTTGCATCACATTAAGTTAAATACATGAGCAATGGTCAATGTTGCTTCAGGTACCGTCTCAAAACTGGTTGGAGATGGGATCATTAGACCATCTTTAACAGCGCCCTCTAAAGTGTCTAAAACACAAGGACAATAGTGAATAAATACACAGTATCTGCAGCATAGTTACCTAAATCACTGGCTAGCCAAGTAGTGACTGTTTGTCACATTTTTCATATAGCTATTCAGCTAATCAAGCATATATCTAAGCTTTTATAAGCCCTAAGGTAGCTAGAAAAATTAGGAAGGTTCGTTGTTGCCTGAAGGTTTGCACAATTTTATGCTTGAATTTTTTATGCTTGAGCATAATTCTCTCAAAACACCACCCAAAGTCTTAAAAGCAGACAAAGGGAGCACAATTAAACAAACAGGACAAAATATTATTCTTGGTCATTTATTTGTTTAGGAAGTTGATTTAATATTACATATCTGTGAGTGGCAAACATTTGTGAACCTTTGCTTATCTGGTATGTTTCCTTGTGTAGCAATATTTCCAAAGACATATATGTGGTAACCGTTGGTCAGTCATGTATATCGCCTTGAGTTTTTTTCCGTTAGTTATAGCAAGATTTCCTGGCCCAGATAGAGCTAAACAGGCCCACACCATGATACTACCATCACCATGTTCACAGATAGGATAAGGTCATTATGCTGGTATACAGAGTTATTTGTATACAGACATAGATCTTTTCATTTATGCATTTATGCTTTGTGTAGACATTCTTCTACTTCTGTCTGCATTATCTTTAGCAAAGGGCAGACGTGCTGCCAGTGTTAGGGCAGTGTCATTTTTTAGAGAGCAGTTGCTTTCTCTGGTCTGACGAGCATCAATAGTTCTTTTCTGAGGAAAGTTCATGCCATGATATATTTCCACAAACATGTTTTGAAATGTAAACTTTAATAGATCACTAAAAATAGCAGGGTGCCTACTCACACCTGGCTGTCCCTGTGCTCCAGATCTTCCCCATGATCCTGACTGGGTTACGTGGGGATAAAATGAGCTTGATTGATTTGATTTATATTATAGGGTATTTCCGTGACTGGTAGGCACTTGAGATCATGAGTTTAATCACTTTCAATTATATCTTGTCTGGAGAGATCAAGAAGTGATTATGTTTCCTTTTGCTGCTTAAAACCAAAAAAATAAGTGTGCCCTTAATTGCTGCCATCTTGAGTGGTTCAATTTCTTGAGAAAATACAACTTGAGTAAGTGGGTATACTAATCTGTCATACAATTGAATGCTGTGTGTTAGGAATGCAGTAAAAACACAATGGAGCTTGGTTCTGGTTGAAATCGTATTTAAAAAACGAATGAATGACTAATATGTGGGAAACAAGACATCAGATGTTTCTGCTCAGTCGTTCATTGCTAATTTTCATTTGCATGTTCTGTGCTTTGTCCTGTTCTAAAAATTCTAAATTGTTCTACTTCTGTTCGTTGTAGCTTGAAAACATCTCCATCACCTAGCTCATATCCACCGTTACCTGTCCAATAATCAATTAGATTTTTCTTTCAGTCATTCTTTAATGCCCTTCTTTCTCATCCTTTAACCTTTAACTCTATCTGCTCACAGTTTCCTCAGAAAATCTGCAACAGTTTGTGTTAAGGCAGACAAAGTATGCAGCCACAACACCACATGTACTACTAGCCTCTAATCCCACCAGGAAGCATTAGCCATAGTAAGGGGGAGAACGGTTTGATATATCACAGTGGTGCATCTGCGTAATCTTCTGCAATCATGTTAATAACCCCAACCCTTTCCCAAATGTCCCATAGTATATTACTGCATTACTTAGGAATGAATCTTAGTGGTGTGATCCAATCTGTTACATTTACGGTCATGATCACGATCATTTTACAAGCACAATCTAAGTTTTACACTGTCCCATCTGGGCTTTTCAGACCAAGTTAAACCGCTATTTACTATTTACACTTACAATTATTGAAAACTTTTGGTTTTACCATTCATTTTTTAATTATTATATAAATTGTTTAATTGATCCCTTGTGATGATTTTCAGTTTAGTCTTAATTTGGCGTGCCTCTGTTAGCAAGACTTGGTGTATCAATATACAAAAGTGTACAGTTTTTAAAAAGTCTTGACACACAGCATTATTTAGCACTTCTGTACCAGTCAGACTTGTGGAGAAACAAACAAGTAGTTTAATACAATCAACCAAAATAGGGTATGCTCAGATGTATTATTCACAACCACCCAGTCATTTCTATGGTTTAATCAGCACCAGTTCTATCAGGTAAGAAATCCATCACTGACTCTTGTCCATTTCGGAATATTATATATCAATTAGCAATTTTGGTGCATATTTAAGTATTCAATGGGGTTCAGGTCCGGTGGCTGACCAACTAAATTGTCCCAAATTCTGCAACTACCATACCAAATGACATAACACTCTTGTCTTATTGTGGTGTGTTTTAGCATATTTTATTACCAACACTGTTACTGCCCTTCACGTTATACTCACAGTGCTTTTGTTGAAGGAACTGCTGTTGGTATAATACATTTTTTGTCTGGGAATCATTTGTTTTACAAATATCATGTGTGTAAAAGATCTTTAGCACATTAGCACATGGAATAATGTGATTTGTATGCAAACAGCATTGTGGGTGAGAGAGCGGGAGATGACTGATCAGTTTAAATATTTCAGTGCTAAATGAGAACTGGAGGAAATATGTACTTCTTCCTTCCCTGTCTAACAAATAAACACTGATTATAATCCTGTCCCATATGGACTAACAATAGCCCAAAATACCGTAGTTACTGTTTACATTATGGCTCCTTCACCTCTCATGATGGACTGTTGCAATTTAGAAGTCTAAACATTCCTTACACACAGATTTCGAATTTCAACTGGCACTCAAGCTGTGGTGGTCTGCCCCGTAAAAGAGTTTGATGTATTAAATTTGCAGTGCAGTGCAATTAATTGAATGAATATTAAGCAGTGGTTAATTTTAAAAAGAAATTAAAAAATGTTAAATCTCCTTCAAATCTCTATAAAAAGGTTACGGCCTATGCAGCAAAACCACGGCTGTGTCTGCTGTTTAATCTCGCTGATAAATGGGTCACACAGCACAACCTACTATGCAGTGTAGTCACATGAAAAGATGCTGTTAATGGCAGACTATTACTAAACAGGCTGTTCCAGCTAACTGAAATTAAATATATAGGAACCAATAAGAATCCCTCAGACGTATCTGGCCAGATATAACAAACTTCTGTGCAAATGTTAAACCTGATTGTAATACAAAAATGATGGAACATTTCATTATGGAATATTTCATTTTGAAGCATCCCCTATTTTTTGTGAGCAGTATATATAACCAAGCCAGGGTTTTTAAAATGACAACGTTCTAACTATCTAGTTTAGGATGGAAGTGGGTCTGCTTTCTATCCTGGAAACACATAGAATGAGGCGGGAATATACTCTGGAGAGAACCATTGGACCTGTGGTGCTTGAAATGTTTTGAATCCTTAAGATTAAGATAATTAAACTGAACAAATGTGACAAAATACTATACTTTGGTCATTTATTTACTATGGGAAACAATCCAATATTACATACTTGCAAGTAGCCAAAATATGTGTACTTTTACTTTTGTATCTGGTGTATCTCCCTTGTGCAGCAATAACTGCAACTAAAGATTTCCATACCTGTTAGTACACGAATAGCCATGTTCATTTGTTCATTTTAGCCCATTCCTTCATACAGAAATGCTGCAGCTCTGGGATGTTGTTGGGTTTCCTCAACTGAACTCATTCCATGGCATTTCCTTGGAATTAAGGTCAGGACATTGACTTGTTGATTACAAAACTTTTATTATTATTTTATTTATTTATTTATTTACTATTTTTGGTCTTGCTGCAGTACCCACTTTCTCTTGGGATTCAATTCACAAACAGATGAACTGATATTTCCCTGAGAATTTGCTGGTATAATTCAAAATTTATTGTTACATTCATTGTAACAAAATTCATTGTGTCAAAGCTTTTTTTTTTTGGTACCATGCTCCTCTTTTACAAACCTGAGTTTTCAAGATCAGACTCTTGATAGGTCCATGTTCTTGAAATATTGCATTTTGTGCAGTCACGCCCTGACTTGGAGTTGGAGGCATTCAAATTATCTGCTAATACTAATGCTTCACATACTTTTACCACTTACATATATGAAATATTGCACAATTTTTCTCAATAAATAAAAAAACAAGCATAATTCTATTCCCCCTATACCCCTGTTTGGTTGTTTTTTTTCTATCTACTCCTAGGCTTTTGTGATTATTTTATTTTGCAGGAATACTGCAACACTGCTGTAATATGAAATCCATCTACTGTCATGTTTTATGGGTATCGGAGGAAATTGTGCAACTATAAATCTTTAATTATGAATTTTATTACTACAATAATAGTCCAATATCTCTTTACACCACTGTTGTCATCTGGGTATTTTGTCTGTCGTCTGCCTGGCCAGGCTGGGCATCAAATGAAGGCCTGCTTGCCTGTGTCTGAGGGAGGGACTGAAAAATAAGTACTGACATCTTCATGTAGTTCTGGCATGTTTATCAATACATTAGTAAGAGGAAAATGAAGCATGCTGTGTATAACATTGCGTAAAAAATCCATCCTGTTACAGCTTATGCAATATAATCGCACACACTTTCTGTTTCTCCTTTATATCCAAGGGATCAGTAATAATGAATGGAGAAGTGCCTCAGCAATCTGTTATATAAATATCTGGCCTGCATTTTTCTCTGAGAAGAAACACATGGGGCAAGAGACCAAGCTAAAAAGACCATAGTCCCACCTTCACATACTCCACCAAGTCAGAGAGTTAGCCTTACTCCTAAAATGACTTTTCAAATCAGCCGGATTTTTGTTTCAGAAAAATGTAATCTGATTCAACCACCTGGTTCATCCAACCTTCTGGGAAGATTTATATCTGTATTATAAAGCACACTCTAACGTCTAGAACTATAATACAACAGTTTTATGACCAAATATAGATAACAGCGTACTTGTTCATACATCTGAGATCAGAGCATAATTCATTTCAGGCTAGTTAGGTTTCCCGAGAGATGACTTAAGTCAAAGTTGCATATTCTGCTGCTGGTCCAAGATCAGCTTGTATTTTTAAGGGTGGAATGCAGACCTGTGCTTAAGTAAACAAGCAAGAACAACAAGGTACTAAACTGCTGTGAGGTTACAGTCAAAAGCAGCTCACTGAACAAATGGCTCACTAACTCTTAGTATCCTTTACACATTCTACTGTGTATTTTAGAGACGTTACAGTCACTCCTCAAATACGCTGTTCTGGATCATGATGACTGTTAAAATTCCAGGCCCTGAGAAGAGCTAAAACCGGCAAAGCAAGACACAGATTAAACTAGGGATTTGCAAAGACACATGTTTTCAGCAAGGCTTTCAAGCAAGACCAGCTGTGCACACAGCACTGTGTTCTAAAGAGCATGCTAAACAGAGACAGACAATGTGCAACAGACAGAAAAATTAAGAATAACATACACTGCATGGCACAAAGTGTGACACAACATCTAAGTCGTCGTGTAGCTCATTATTTAAGCCACACCCACTGCTAACAGGTTCAAAATGTAAAGCATACGGACATGCAGTGTCTATGGATAATTGGGTCACTTTCAATGAGCTATTGTCATCACATATCACATCCTAAACTAGCTTCATTTTTTTTTTTACTTTTTGGGTCAGTTTACAATACACAGCCAAGATTTTTCAACAGCCTAAAATTGTATAAAATCTGTGTTTGTTGGATAGAACATGATTTTTTAAAAATCACACAAATAAATCAAATGAGTAAAATTATGTAGTTGATTCTTTTGGGTCTGTAATGGTCTTTACTCACATTTCTACTGTACTATGGAACATGTGAGATCAGGCACGGATGTTGGACAATGAGCTTAATTTTGACATTTCAATTAATCTCAAATGTGTCTGATGGAGTTAAGGCCAGGTTGCTGTATAAAGCAGCCAAGTTTTTTTTTTTTATCAAAATTGGCAACACATTTTCTTTAAGGTCTTTGTTGTAGGATGAAAGTTGATGAAGTAACTTGGATGGGGACCTGGAAAATTAAGAAAGTGTCACATTCATAGTCACTAAGGTGATCAATCTAATCTATTCTGAAACTGTGTGTCCATGGATCTTGCCTGTATGCTTTCTACTATAAACCTGTTTGCCATTATTGTATCTAAAATAATATAATACATTTGTCCATATAGTTCAGTCATTTTGAAGTTCAAACATCCATGATCCACATGTTTAGTTCAGAGAACAGAAGTTTCATTGCTATCTCTGAAATTAGTCAGTCAACAACTGTTCATTAGGTGCTCTATGGATTGGGTTTCCATGACTGAGTGGCATGCCTGAGATCACCATGTGTAATGTCAAACTCCAGCTGATTCTCTGGAGAAGTGATGAAAGACACTTCATGTCAGAATGACAGACAACTTTAATGCACAGAGTCATCTGTATGGTTTGGTGAAGTAAGGCAATGAAAGAGTCTGTTTTTCGTGGCTGCTTAAGGGGAATTTATGAACACTGGGTAAGGTTCTTCCCTGTTCCAGCATAAACAAAAACACGCTCAGCACACCGAGTTTGATGTGAAAGAGAATCAAGCATGACCCACCATTAATGCCTGACCTCTCAATGTGTTCGATTAAGTTAATACTTTGGTGTCTACATACTCTTTTGCAACTAAAATAAATAAGTTTGGACTTATCACTAAAGAGACTTGCTTATTATGGGTACAGTCATGCCAACAAATAGTACATACAGAACAGAGACCAGAAGAAAATGAGACTTTGGGACATGAGATCTGTAGTTACATTACAACAGGAGCTCAGTGATTCAGAAATAAATAAACAAGGAGAGAAGGATAAAGGTGAAGAAGAACAGAAGACAGATGGAGACAGTGATAAAAGGCTACCGAGGTCAGAAGAGTTGACCTCTGGAAGGGAGAATAAGAGAGAGTCACACTGTTTTGCAGTCAACACATGCTCCTCTTCTGGCTGCCCCTTCTGAAGGGGTGAAAGGGCAAAGGTTGGCAGGTGCCGCAGGGATGGCGAGAGAAAGGCACATCGAGGTCAGATTTCTTCAGGGGTGGAGGAGTGAAAATCTAATCAACACTACAAATTGCTCAAAGACATAAAGAATGTCTGCACCATCAGCTCTGTACATATATAATACTTCACTTTATTTATAACAGTATCATAATATTAACAATAAGGCATGGAATGGCTCTTAATATGACACTTTCATAGGGTTGTACCTCTCCTTTTCGTCCCTGCTGTCCTAAAACAAAAGTCAATAAAGAGATGATTTGCCAACTTTGATGGAAAACTTAGTTGGCTCGAGCAGAGTATATAGGAGTATAAACTGTATAGTAGTAAAATAAATAAAAGAGAATTCAGTATAATGAAGAATATAATCAAATATCAAATATAATCAAAGTATAGTATATAAGACAATAGCATATATAATAAAACAAAATAATGCATGTTCTAAAATACAGAATATGATTGAGTCTCTTGGCATTATTTAGTCGAGTTCCGGTAAGGTTCTTGTGTCATTAGAAGGTATGTTTACGTTTTGATGACATGGCATCCTCAGTCAGCTAGAGGAAGGGGGTGTTCTTAGTGTCTTCTGGTGTGGTCTGAGTAAAGGTTTGAGGACTAGAACTGGTACCAGAAGAACAACGAAAATACAATATGTAGTTGTGGCATTCTGATCACAGAGTCTGTTAACACAACACACTTGTGCAAGTGTATCTATAACAGACTATAACAGCATAGCTATAAAGGGAAGAACCAGATGGCATCACAGCCAAGAGGGATCACTCGAGACATCAGCAATCCACCACCCCAGCAACCAGCAAACCTAATTGATTACATATGACAGGCAAGAAGCCAACAACCCAACATCCCAGATCTCTAGAAAATCTTGCCCAAACAATTTCCAAAATGTTGGGAGTGTGCAATGCTTGTTGTAGCATTAAGACTTTCTTTGGAGCTAATTTCTGAAAAACCAAGTTCCAAAAATATATCTGGCAATTTGCACTCAGGCAGGTAGCTTTCTTCTGGCACCTGCCAGATCCAAATTGGTCTGTTAGACTGCCAGGTGGTGAAGCATGAGTCACACACTCCTGCTCCAGAGTTCCAGTGTAATATGGTGGTTTGTTTTACATATGGTGCCTCTTTTCGCCTCAGCCCTTGTGAGCTTTTTGGCATGTGTGGTGACTTGGTTTTTCTAAACCTTATCCTTGAATCTTATAGATAGTCCAGTTTCTGCCTGAGGCAGTTTGGAACTACAACCTCAGATTGTATTCTCCTTCACAGTAATAGCACATAGGCTATATACTGTAGTAGGACAGAAATCTGATCAATAAACAGTTTGGCATTATATGATAGTACCTTGTTTAAAATCACTGAGTTTTTCAGTACAACTTATTGTAATGTGACTGAATGATTTCATGCACCTGTTAGCACTGGAAATGTTTGAAATCTGAACCTGTTAATTAGAAAGGTATTTTTTTTGTACTGCGGCGCAGTACTTCTGGTTAATTTAATCACTACAGTCTCTTATACCTTTGGGAAGACCACCCATACACTTTTCATGCTGAACTCATATGGTCCCAACATAAATGAAATAGTGGAAAGTCAATTTTCCAACATAAATGGAAAGTGTCCTATGCATGGTTTGCACATTACTATACTTATATTTTGTATTCAAAGAGTCTTTAAAGGGTGACTATAGATTGAACATACATGTGGTATGAACATATGGTTCTTTTCGGCCACACAGAAAGTCATATTAAAAACTACCATACATTATGTATGTCACCAGTATAGAAAATATCTACAGCCAAGGCCATAATTCATTGTGTTAAATATGTGGGCATGAGAAAACCGAAAATGTCTGACCAGATACAGTATCTCACTGTCACTTGATGCCGATCTCAGGTTGAGACCAGTACGATTTGCATGTCTGGCCGGGAGCATCCTGGTGTGTGATTGTGAGCTCTAGTACCATTTGTCATGAGGTGCCGTCCTACATAATGAACCTTCGGTTTTTTTGTTTACACTACTGTCTGTAACCTACTTTGAATTGATCAATAAGCTCTACTGTATGCTGACTTTGTCCCATATATACTTAATCTTAATACATATCTTGCAAACCGATGCATACTGTGATTTATCTAATAAACACATAATAAATAAATAAATAACATGACGACACTACAGAAAATAGTATTGGTATTTTCCAAGTTCCAAGGTTCAAGCTCCAAAATATTTTGTGTAGAGTTTGCCATGTACTCTGATACCTTGTGATGAGTCCTTTATTACCTGGCTCAAGCCTCATCTCTAGACCTTCTTACCTCTGTCTGAGATGAGGCAGTTATACTAAAAAGACTGGCACGCTCTAATAATATATATACAGCGGAGAAACTATTTGATGTAATGCCGATTTTGCAAGTTTTCCCACCTACAAAGAATGTAGAGGGCTGTCATATTTATTGCAGCTATTAACTTCAACAAAAATTATTATTTATCGCAGCTATACTTCTTCCAGTAAATAATCCAGTAAATAACATTGTATGATTTTTAAATAATTTATTTGCATTCTATTGTATAAATGACCACCTACCAAGAAGCAAGAATTCTGGCTTTCATAGACCTGTTTTCTTTAAGAAGACCTCCTATTCTACACTCATTATCTGTATTATCTTCACCTGTTTGAACTCATTACCTGTATAAGAGACACCTGTCCGCACAATCAATGAATCACACTCCAACCTCTCCACCATGCCCAAGACCAAAGAGCTGTCTTAGGACACCAGGGACAAAGCTGTAGACCTGCACAAGGTTGGGATGGGTTACAGAACAATAGGTAAGCAGCTTGGTGAGAAGGCAAAAACTGTTGGCGTGGAGTGGTCTAGCCAGTCTCCAGACCTGAACCCAATAGAAAGTCACTGGATGGAGCTGAAACGTAATGTTGCCCAGCGACAGCCCCGAAACTAGAAAGATCGGGAGAAGATCTGTTTGAAGGTGTAGGCCAAAATCCCTGCCGCAGTGTCTGCAAACTTGGTCAAGAACTACAAAAAATGCCTGACCTCTGTAATTGCAAACAAAGGTTTGTGTACCAAATATTACGTTCTGTTTTCCATTGTATCAAATACACTTATTTTATGCAATAAAGGTGACAATTTAAAAATCTAACAATGTGATCAAAAAAAATCTCCCAGTTGAAGTGTATCTACGCTAAAAATCACAGACCTCTCCTTTCTTTGTAGGTGGGAAAACTTGCTTATTTTTCCTACTGTATATATACAAACTACAGTGTCATGAAATAATGTGGCACCACAGGTTATTTAATTCCACTAAATACGAGGACTATATTCTACACAGAGCCTTTACCTACCACAGAACTGGCCATCTGTAGGTTCATATAGATTTATAGCAGTAAAGGGCTATAAAATTAAAGCGACCATTTGTTTTTATTGCATTAAGTTATGTTCCCACACACAGGTGACTATACGTTTTGATACACCACCTGTAGGATTTAAAGTATAACTGAGAACCAGGCCATAGATTTTCAGTCTAGACCAAATCCATTTCCCCCTCTGTGTTTTACAGTAGGTCACATTGTGCTCATTAAATCGATTTCTGTCTGCACTAAGAGCTGATGGAAATCACATGTAATGGCTGGGAGTCATAGCTTAACAGGTGCCAATTAAATAAAATGCCAATATCTGTATTTTGAAAGCACAAAAGATGAAACAGCGAGAGGCAAAGTGTATAGTTATTATGTGCTGACACTGCATGTTCTAAAAACGTAAGTATAAGTGAGTAAGCATAGGCCTATACCATTTGAATGGAGAAACGCTTCATCCTGTAGAATTTGGAAAATCAGGCCACCAGTCAAAAGATCCCTGACAAGGGCAGTTAGTGGAGGGTAGAGTCACTGTCTGTCTGCTGTCTAGACTATTTATGATGGGCAAGGTTACATTGTTACTAGACAGACACATTCATACATTGCCATTTTAAAGCATCAAAGCTAATATACACTTTTGAAATGAGGGAGGAAGTCAGAGTGCCTGGATAAAACAAGTAAACCGTCACGTTCTTTTACGTGACAGTGCACTGTATTTACTGTTGCACTTACAATGCAATCAGTTATTTAAGAAGGAAGCTTTGAACTGAGAAGCATGTTCGCCGGGCTTAACCTTGGTGTATAGCATGTATGCAGTTCTTCTCCCTTGCGGCGTGTTTGCTTTGCACCACAATCACAAACTAAAACTTATCAAATAGAAACTGCTGCAAGGCATGGAAGTTCCAGTGCACAAAATTCACACCACTTGGTACCACTTGCGGCTAATCATCTTTGTGCTTATAAGGATGGTAATCAAACATGGCTTATCGTTAAGTCTGATAATACTGACACTGCACATGTTTAATAAAATCTTGCGTTTAATAATGCTTTGTGTTCATGAGTAAACATTCTGCTCCAACTTTTGTGTGTCATTACAACTACAACTGATAATCTACAACAGATAATCTATCCAGCAAGGTAATATATGTGTGAAATTAATAATGTACTATGCTAACAAATTTATCAGACCACATACATACAATATATATTGTATCTACAAATCACCCTACCTTGACACAAACATTACACTGGCAGTAAAAGGGCACAGTATAACATTTATGTCAATGTAGGGTGATTTGTCATGAAACACCCTTTTCTCAGAGAAACTCTCACAAAGCCTTCATACTAAGTAAATGAAAGTAAAGTAAACAAGTCTAACAAGGTCATTTTGACAACAGACTAAGTGGATAGTATAATCCAGAGTAATCAAGATAATTAAGAATACAGGCCATGGGAAAACAGACTGCCTCTTGAGTAATGTATTGAGCCTATGTGAAAATCTTTTAATACAATTCCTGGTAAGAACCAATCATAGTGTCCATACTAATTTATTCAGGTGGTAAATCTGGTCTGTGGACTGCTAACTGAACAGTCCTGTAACACGCATCTATATGTCTCTGGCTCACAGTCTCAGATCATGCAGTATGCTGCTAGACAAGTACATCACAACACTGACTCGCAAAAACAGCCTTAGGAATAAGCTGTCAATTTTATAATCCAAAACATTCTGTAGATAATATTTCCAGTTCCATTAGCTGCCACTCAGCCCCAAAGCACAACAGAACCAGCCCACACTTAAGAGTTGGAAAGGTTTTTCTACAAACATATCTTCGGTATATGCCAAGTGTGACAAAACTTGATGGACACTTGGCATAAAGAAGTTGACAAACCCATAGTGAGCATTACAGCTCAACTGAAGTTTCATTGTTTTCCACTTCAGCTTCAATATTTAACTTTGCCCTCAAGCAGGTTCAGTAATGTGATAAAAGAAAAAATATACTGGCCGAAAAAATTAATTGAATTCTGCTTTGTAGCTTGTGTGTTACTAACAAGCAAGACAAGGATTCAACAGATTATAAAGATAACCCAATTCCCCATGTGCCACCATTCATAAAGTCCAGGAACTGCTATAAAACAAAACCTATAGCTATTGCAACAAGCACTATACTTGATTCCAGCATGCTAATATAAGCTTTTGGCTTATCTAAATGTTGTGCTAGACACTTCTGGCTTTTGCATTTCATAAGATTCTTATCTGATGAGATGCACATTAAATGTATGTGATTGAAAATAGATATGTACCTGATCCAAATGCATTGGGCAAATTTTTCTTCAGGTATTCTCAGTGTTTTGCATTGTAGACCTGACTATGTGACCATGTGCCTCGTTAATGAAACTTCTGTAACAGACAAGCAAACTGTCAGAAAATTAAATGTAGAGTAAAATTTATTTGTAGAACCATGCATACCTTAATGATCAATTGTTCACTTAATGAATCAACCAATCATTTGCAAATTGGTCACGCATGCATGTTCCTTTATAATTAGCATACAGTTACTATAATCCATGCCTACGAATAACAAATGATGACCATATAATTAAGCCTTTGGACTGAGGAACCACAGCAAATATCCTCCAGAATGTTTCAGAGAAAATAAAGAAAGGCAATTCCGATGCAGAAATCGAAGTTTCCTTCAACAAAGTGCATTCAAATTGACACCTTTTATTTTCGAGAGCCCACAGTGCTGTTTTGGGAGCTAAAAGAAGTGGCTTGACTACAAATTAGTGCATATAGATCATAGGAATAAACCTACAACATTCTGTCCCTTACTTTCCCCTAAAAAGGCGATAACTATACCTTGTATCACAAGCTCTCCAAATCCAGTGTTACAAAAATGTATTATATTTCTACTATATGTCTATTAAATGTCTACTTTGGTCAGTGCTTTCATTCAAATGAATGTCTAATGAGACTTTTGGTGTCTTTCCTGTTATTACAAGACCAAGACCAAGTGTAAACTTTGTCTGTACTGTAAAAAATTATTTATGCATAAATTTGTTCTTTTCACATTTCATGAACGGGGTCTTATAAGAAGTATTATTTGAGAGTATTCTTGGTCTTCCAGATCTAACTGTAGTGTCAGTATCATATATCTTTTATAATTTTTGTAAGCAGTGTATTTCCCTTAATTGCCATTTTGGATAATGGAAATTGCATACAAATATGTAAATATAATTTGGCTTCTCGTACTTTATGAAAGTCTGTATTATTATTACTAATATTATTATTATCATTATTACAATTATTATAATATGTTACTTTTCCGATCCCCATTCAACAGCTTAGAAAAGCTCAAGACTGTTTTCAAGCACAGCATAATGAGAGCCTTTGGAATTATCTACACCTGACTTGGATTAGGGCCTAGCAAGCCAATTATGTTCTGAGAGCTTAGAAAAAAGACGGGTGGCTCATCTGGACAGGTGCCCAGACTTTTACTCATGCATAAATCTTCTTACTGCTTAACAATCAATGTTTTTGCACAGGAAAAAGCATATACAGACAGATTGTCTGTTTAAATAAAGTGGAGAACTGAGAGAAAGCTATGCCTTTGTTTCCACTTGTTTTTTTCTACCATTTCTGTGGCTTTGGTGTGGTGTTATTGCAGCAGCTGGAACAGGTGGGCTTTGACTTGGGAAGAAGGGGCACATCTGACATCCTCATATGGGTGAAGGGAAGAGCAAAACACACACACATACACACACAAACACCGTGGCTGCTGAAGTTACAGTTGTTATTGTCATTGTGTGTCCATGTTTTTGACTCCTTATGTGTGGATCAAATATTACCATTATGATAGTGTGTGTACAAAACCTTTATTTGTGGACATTTGCATGGGCTCCACAAAACTGATAGAGTTGATTTATTTACAGTACACTAAACACAATTACTGTGTGTGTGTGTGTGTGTGTGTGTGTGTGTGTGTGTGTGTGTGTGTGTGTGTGTGTGTGTGTGTGTGTGT
>JAUZST010000248.1:0-31339 GCA_034779995.1 Parotocinclus haroldoi | reverse complement strand
TGCAACCGCATATTCGGTGGTGTTTTCTGTTTCCTGTTATCGCTATTTCTGTTCATCATTTCCTTTTTTCATTAAAATCCTGCTTGCGTTTACGTCCGCCCCCGTTTGTGTTTTTCCTTTCGCGCTAACGCCGCGTTACCCCGGCGTTCTAGCGTTACAGTTACAAAAGTAGGTGTTATATAATGGCAAGCTATTAGACTAGCAGCACTAGTCATACAACCCCAATTCCAGTGAAGTTGGGTAAAACATAAATAACAACAGAATATGATGATTTGAAAATGCTTTTCAACTCATATTCAATGTAGTACACTGCAAAGATATTTAATGTTTAAACTTGCATATATTAAGTTATTTTGAGTTAGATGCCTGCAACACATTCAAAGAAAGTAGGGATATATGGATATAAAGTGTGAATTCCCGGCAAGCTCAGTCATTAACAAGCAAGGATGAACAACTGTGTGAGCAAATAGTCCAACAGCTTAAAAACCAACATTTCTCATCGTGCAATTGCAAGGAATTTAGGGATTTCGTCATCTACACTCCATAATATCCAATATACCAACAACATCCAGAAATGATGCCGGCTTCTCTGGACCCAAGCTCATCTGAGATGGACTAACACAAAGTGAAAAAGTTTGCTGTGGTCTGAGTCCACATTTCAAATGTTTTTGGAAATCATTATTGTTGTGTCCTCTGAGCCAAAAACTAAAATGACTGTCCAGGTGTTATTAGTACAAAGATCAAAAGCATGTCTGATGGTATGGGGGTGTGTTAGTGCCCATGGCATGAGTAACTTGCAAATCTCTGAATTCAAGATTAATGCTAAAATGTACATACAGGTTTTGGAGAAACATATGCTGCCATTTAAGCAACATATTTTTCAGCGGCATCCTTCGTAGTTAAAGAGTGTGTGTACTAGATTGTCCTGCCTGCAGTCCCGACCTGTCTCCCATTGAAAATGTGTGGAGCATCATAAAGTGCGAAATATGACAACGGAGACCCTAGAAGCTGAAGTTGTACATCAAGCAAGAATGGGAAATAATTCCACCTACAAAGCTTCAACAATTAGTTTCCTCAGTTCCCAAATACTTGAGTGTTATAAAAAGGAAAGGAAAGGTGTAAAAAAGGAAAGGAAAACTGTACTATCTCAAAAATATGATTGGCCCCTATCTGCTGCTTCAGTGGACGAGGGTGCTATCAATACTTGCTTAATATCCTGTGCCACAATTTTCAAACAGAAGAAACACAACTCAACCACAGACCACATCTCTGTTCATTGTACATGCATAATTAATTGTCCACATTGAGTTTTGGACAGCCTGGTTATAGTCTTGTTTTCCAGCAGTGACCTGCAAATCTCGTTACTTTTCGGCTCTGACAAAATACACAAGTCTGCTCAGCTTGTGCTCCTTGGCAGCTGCGTTTACTCCGCTTTGAACACAGGACCCTGAATGTTTTATTGATTGCTTTGTTGGTTGATGCTGGACTCATGTTTTAAGGATGGACATGCCATATGACGGTCTTGCTGGGATAAAAGGGACTCACAGCTCTACATCATTCTAAAACTGCAGGAGATAAGGCATTGTGTTTCATTATACACCTATATTAATTAAATATGCAACATTTATCAGTGTGTTGATTAAATATTCAACAGCGTTTTATGTGGAGTACTCAAAATTTAGATTTTACACTGTAACACACTTACTGAGTACAAACAACCTCTTTATTAGTTGGAGCAAAATTAGATCTTGTGTACATTATATATGCATTATGTAATGTCACACAAAAGTGTTGTGCAGTTTGACAGCCCCCACTATACAGTATAGATTGTAAACATTGCATAAACATTAATATACTATGACTTATTTAAGATATAATACCTTATAGGGAGTGCTATAACATTAGATATCAATGATTGGTAATATCTCACTTTATAGCATAAATCTCAAGTGTATATTTGGGATTTTACCACAGTTCTGTTTAAGATAGAGGTCAGGATAAAGCAATTTGTTGTCAACATGACACTACGTAAAATAGTTCAATTTTATCAGCACCCCACTGCTAAAACACCTTCAGACTATGCCCTTCAGCCATAATAGTCAAGGATCATAAATCTTCAATAAGTATTTGTTATTTAAAAAATAAATAAAATAGTCTAGGACGTTTGACTTAGTGTACAGACTCTACCCTCAAAATAACAAAACAACACACAGTCATTAAAGTCCACTGGCAACAAAAGTGAGTACACCTCTAAGTGAAAATGGCCAAACTGTGACTAATTAGCCATTTTTACTCCACGGTATCATGTGACTCATTAGTGCTACAAGGTCTTAAATTTGGTGTTATCGCTCTCACAGTGTCTCATACTGGTCACTAAAAGTTCAATATGGCACCTTGTTTGGCTGGCATCAGCATTGGTGGTCATACCAAGCTCCATGTTATCATAAATGGATGGCTGACTGATGTCAGATACAGAGATGAATCTGATGCATGGTCCTTCATCTTATAATCGTACCCCATGCTGGAGCAGTTGTCCTAAAAAATAACTCAACACACAGCCATTAATATCTAAACTGCTGGCAACAAAAGTAAATACACCCATAACTGAAAATGGACAAACTGTGCCCAAGGTGTCAATATTTTACCATTATTTTTCAGCACTGCCTTATCATGTTGGAATATTGCCCTGCTGCCAGTTTCTGAAGAGAGGGATCATGCTTTGCTTAACTATGTCATAGTGCATGTTGGCATTCATGGTTCTCTCAATGATCCCATCAGACAACAGGACATGGTTCAAGTAATCCATGGTTTTAGTCTGCTTATCTTCAGCCAACTTTGGGCTTTTTTGTAGAACATCTTTAGAACAAGCTTTCTTCTGGGATGACAGCCATGCAGACCAGTTTGATACATTGACAGGCGGACTCCCCACCCCTTTAGCCTCTGCAGCACTGCTGGTAGCACTCCTATTTTCAAAAGCCAACCCCTGGATATGATGCTGAGCATGTGCACTCGACTTCTTTGGTCAAACAGGACAAAGCCTGTTCTGATAGGAACCTGTCCTGTTAAACCACTGTAAGGTCTTGGCCACCATGCTGCAGCTCACTTTTAGGGTGTTGCCGTTCATTTTATAGCCTAGGACATCTTAATGTAGAGCAATAATTTTTTCAGGTTTCAGAGAGAGTTCTTTGCCATGAGCTGACGTGTTTAACTTCCAGGGACCAATATGAGAGAGTGTGAGAGATGCACAAGTCACATGCTACCAAGGACGGAAAATTATGATATTGGGCACAATTTTGACATTTTCTCTTAAATTTAAACGTATGTTGCCAGTGGTTTAATGGTTGTGTGTCAATGGCATTAATGGTTGTGTGTCACTGAGACTGAGACTGACTGTGTGTGTGTGTGTGTGTGTGTGTGTGTGTGTGTGTGTGTGTGTGTGTGTGTGTGTGTGTGTGTATTTATATTTATATATTTAAATATAAAGTCACAGCCAGCAGAGATCCAGGCACAGCACACTGATGTAGTGTTGCCCAAAGTATGTGACATAACATTAATTAGTTCTAGACAGAGGTGAGTAGAATGTATTTCTGTGAAGTTGTAATTACAACCTTAGTTTAACCCCTTGGCTCACTTCTAGTTTTTATAGAGGGAGTAACAGTAACATGCAGACGTGTGAGGACCTGCATTAACACCCCATATTTTAGAGCCTCTGCAAGTTGCAAAGTGTTATAAGCATCCTCAAGTGATGGAACCATGGCTTGTTGTCACTGTGGCTTTAGCACATCATTTCCCCACAGTATTGTCTGGAACTCTTTGTTAATTCTAATAATATATAGGCTGAAATGTTACATTTGTCTTGTTCTGTAAAGCTGTTTTCTGGGTCCACTGCACCTCCACTTTGTAACCTGTTTTGTTTTAACGTGCTGACATTAAGGAACAGCATTTAAGTGAGACATCAGTGCTAAACAGATGTTCACACTATGGCTGACAATTACACATACAAGAATTTTTGGAACTGTAGATGAGATTTATTTAAACAATACTATTACATGGAGTCCCATCTCATTGGCTCAGCTCAGATTTATTTAAATTTAGAAGCCATTCTCATGATATGAGCATTGTTCTCCAGCATGGGGAATAATAATCTCTCCTCCTGTAGACTAAACACAAATTAAAAAGCACTTTAGTAATTAATCTCTGCAATTCTTTTTTTCAAGAGGTTGGCATCAATGCAAACCACTATCTTCCAGAGATAAAACTGACAGCAAGGAGGCCAAGCATGGTGGACAAAAAGAAATGCTGTTTTGCATATGTAAAAAAAACTTGATTAACAGCCATGCCCACCTAAAACCTAATTATTTCATGGAGTCAGCAGACAGGAATCCCTCCCTGGAGGGATTTGGCATTAGCTATAGAATAGAAGCCAGTGATTTCTCCCTTTCCTCTAGACAGCTTGGGCTTTGACAGAGGGATGAGCCCAAAGTATGGGTGATATCAGCACATGGGTATCAATAAGGAGCTTAGCCTGACACAACTGCAAAGAGAAAGGAATACAATATTCGAGCAATTTGTTCTCAAACCTCTCAGGTCAATCTGTTTCACCCTATTGTTAATCCTCTCTTTTTTAAGAAAGCTTCTTCTATTTCACCTGGAAGATTTGACAACGTGATTCACTGTTGCTCACAAACAGCCACCACAAAGATAATACTCAGTTAAACTTAGTAACCAGGGACAGTGCTTGGTAGGTTGGGTGTAGATAGCTAAAATGCATGTTTTTTCTCCTACAAAATGAGCCATAATCTTCTCAGACAACTGAGTTTCAGTCCTAAAAAATACTGGCCATTGACCCCTTGCTATATTCCATGTTTGATTAAACTATTGGTGATTCTTGTTTTAGGAGTCTGCGCTGTGATGCTTGATATGACTGATAAGCACTAGGTCCATGTAATGGTGTGCAACCTGATCGCTATTTGTAGTAGTATAAAAGTAGTATATGTTTTATTTTTAAAAATTCAACCTATTTAAATTGTAAATCTTTAAAGTATCAATGCAGTGCAATGCAGTGGGATTATAATAACTTTACTGTGTATTTGCATATGGGGTATAATATAAGGTTCGACAATCAATGTTTAATTATGCAGTTATTATTCACAATGAATAATGTTGATCCCAGTATTATCATCACTGCTTGTTCTGAAATGTAAGCCTCATCCCATATAATAAGTGACTTACTTAATACGTTATACTATTAATCTAACAGGGCTATTACTAAAATAACATTTTCAACCTATCACGTGGAAGTGTATATGTCATATCTGCTAACAGGTATTCCTTCTCTCCAGCTCTGTAAATCAGGAATGATAGGACATGCTCTTTGGAAGATTATCTAGTTGCCCTTGAATTGGACACACACTCAATGATTCTTTCTTATTTGCATTTACCTACCTTAGAATTCCACCTCAACAAATTGCCCCCTTGTTCAAGTCCCTGTCTGGAAATGCTAAGGTTAGGCGTTAATTGTGACGCGAAGGGGAAAAGTGTGGCGGTTATAGACAAAGCAGCTCCGCACATGTCACAGGACGTGTTGTGAATAGTTCACTTAATACCACTGTATACACAGTGGACAGAGAGCGGCCACCTTTGCTCTGCTCTCTGCAAATCTCTGAATAGGAATCTGACATAAATTCTGCACATATAAAATTAGTAAATGCCACTGTAGCTGTAGTTAAATATCACACAAGTCCCCTGGGAGGCCCCTTGCAAGTTACCTTGGCATATTTTGCAAAAAAAAAGGAAGAGAAGAGGAAAAACTGGGAAAAGCAGAGAAAGAAAGCGAGCAATGAAGAGAGCAGTATGCACGAGGTAGAAGAGGAAATGGAGAAGGTTGATGATTTCAAAAGGCACAGCAAGTGAATATCCCCTCCTGACGAATCATATTGAAACTATCAAATGGAAGGTGATGTCAAGAAAGCTTTCATCGAGCTTCTCCTATGGCTCATTAGGGGTTAAGTGTGGCCTAATCTTTTCACTAATAAAGTTGCTTTGAAGTGAGAAAAAGGGGATTGATGGGAACTGAGGTTTCTCACACAGGGCACTTTGTAAATGAGTTCAAGCTAAATCCTGGTGTGTGTGGGTGTGTGTTTGGTTTGTGCTTGGCTCACTCATGCTGTCACTTTGAACTGCAGTCAAATTTAAAGATATACACTCCACAGTTGTTCTTGCAAATCTGGAATCTATTGCCATCCTAGGTCGTTAAGCTTCAGTGGCACTGGTTCTACAAGATGGTTCTCTTTTTTTCCCTTTGCCCGCCTGTTGCATGCCTGGCGCTGTGCCAGGCATGGGTGGTGGGAAGCTCCTCATTAATTTACCCACAGATTGCTGTTAGCTTTCCTCACTTGGGTGAGAGGTGTTTACAACAGTTTAGTGGCGAACTGTCAGCATCTGAGGCTTTAATGTAGCGCTGTGTCACAGTATGAGGATGGAGTTGTTTGTTTTGAATTATTGCCATTTTGTCTTAATAGGTGCTGATGGGTTCCAGCCAGTATCGCTAACTAATATCCAACAGGTTCTGTGTTTCTCATTTTGGAGCAAAGCGAGAGCCAGTAAATGGCTGCAATGCATTATGCTTTACCTAACACGTCACAATGTGGCTGTGATTCTCAGTGTAAATGTTTTTGTACTGGTTTGTGTCGGTGTGTGTCAGTGTGGTTTCCATCTATTTCTAGTTTCTTTCCAAGGCTAAAGGGATAGAATGTGCTGGAAGGAGTCTAAACTATTTCTCCAAACGGATCATGTTAAATTACCCAAAACCATTTAACGTCCAGCACAAAAATGGAGCTTGAAACATATGGAACTACTTATTTAATGTTTTCATTGTTGATATACAGAATCTGTAACAAATGGTAATGGCTTGCAGCTGGTGAATAGCATAGCATGGTGTCAGAGGTTTGCTCCACAGTCTGATTGCTAAAACGGTGAAGTCCTGTTTCTTATGTAGGGCTTTTCTTTACTCATTCTACACACTAAGGAATGTATTTCTGATTCAACAGCATTCTAAAATCAGTTGCAAAGTCTACTTTTAACCTCATCTCCTTCCTTCTCTTCTCTACTTCTCTTTGACCTCCTTAAGGCCCTATCTAAAATATTTTACCTTTAACTTATTATTATTTTGTACTTAACTATTGTAACTATTGTAAGTCTGCCAAATGTAATGTAATGTAATGTAATATTTAAAAAAAAAAACAATTAAAAAATATATTACTCATCAAACTGGAATGTTTAAACAAATTTATATTAAATGTTGAACATTTTCACTTATTCTTTGTATTCTATATGTAGACATACAGTGGTAAATGGCTGTTTTAGAAAAAAAGGCAAAAATTGGATATCCTGGTAAAAACTGTTCTTCCTCGACTCCTTTCCTATATCTGTTAGCCGGATGAGAAAATGCATATTATTTAGCACATCTATGATTGTAGCACTTGTGTTTAAACATAGCTAACTTACGTTTCAGTTTGTCATTGAATTGACTTGAAGACTGTTCATTTCCAGAGAACTCGGGTCTTGATCATACCTTCTTATCTTGACTGAGACCAAAGCAAATCATAGCCATGGTTTTTTAAGTCACTGGAGCCTGTGTATGAATGCTCAATCACTGCTTTGTGACCTGATCTATACTGCCATGTTACCAACAACAAATCAGCTTTGACTGATAGGAGCAGACATTGCGTGGTAGGACAGACATCTGAAAGTAAAAGTGCTGGTTATTTTATCATTAATACAAACTGACTTGTTAACAGGCCAAAAATAGAACTCTTTGTGAGGAGAAAGTTCTGGCATGAATATACTAAATAATGGGACATTATTGGATTATTTAAATATTTAATGTTATTACACAAGGTACAGATTTAGTTAAAATATACATATGACTTCATCATCAGGTTTACACAATGCATATGTAAGTTTGAACTTCTAAATGCCAATACATTACCAAATAAAGGTGTTAAGACAACATTTAAAAAATAATAATAATATTTTTACTAAACTGGTAATTAATGTACAGATTAGTATTTTTTAACAAACTATCGAAGTTGATGCCAATGCTGGACCACAATGGTGGAAAGGTATAAACCTGGAATTTTTGCAATTCCTAACCAGTTCAATAACATATTGTATTTTGTGAATGCTTACATCAAAGATCCATCATCTGATCATCCTCACAAACCAGCCATTTGACATAACTCGCTAGCAGAGGATCAACATACCATAAGGGTCTGCGGATACAATCATTATGAGTAATATTTCAGTCAGTACTGTAATTGAAATGGGGAATAAATATACATATGTAACTGGAACAAAATGTTTAAATGCTACTGTTGAACACCTGAAAAGCTGGAGATAAGAGAAATGAACAAGCGAGAGTGTCGTTATCCTCATTTTGTTTTGGATGAAAAAAAACAATGAAAACTTATTTTTTCAAAGAAGCAAAGCCTTACTTAGAAACACATATCTAAAATGTGTACTTTACATTAGGCAAAAATTAGACAAGATATCTCCAGTAAAATGTCTGAATTACCAGAAGTCATACGTTGCTAACAATATGGAGCACATGGTCTTGTACTCGTGCTGTGCGGAAGATAAATGATTAGCTACCAGCAGCAAGTGTTCTTATTAAGTATCTTTTTAGCAAATAACAGGGCCAATATTAACACATAAACATTTAAACAAATTACTACAAATATTTTTATAGAGTAATTTAGTAATAACAGAGTAATATTTGTATTCCATAATACAAAACATATCACACAAAAACATATGTTAGCATTGTTTTTCTCAATTTGTATTGCTCCTCTTACCATCTGTGCCAGTAATTATGATCAATCACTCATTTCCCTGAGGTGGTTGGCACTGTAGAATCAAAGGTCCAGGGGGTAGGGCTGGATCTGCTCCAACTCCTCCCACATCATGTTTTATTTTTGTCTGAACTAGATCTGACTCCACCCCGTCCCATACTTGCCCAACATATTTAAAGTAAAACAGGAGTGAAACTAAGTACTTACCACACATTTACTCTATCAGAAAATTATATTAAATATTTATACGGGGTAACATTACTTAATTGGAATCTTGTTGATTTTGTTGGTATGAACAAGCCATGGTAATGAAAAGAAGACATGGGTGGAGTTGGATTAGGTTTGACTCCACCTGATGTAAATGACAGGTATATCTCTACCAATGGATTACAATAATACTTTTATGAGCAATTTTATAACCAGTTGACAAAAAGCAAACTAGATACATAAATAATACTAGCATATAGTACACATACATCAATTTTGCTGACTACAAGATAACGTGATCTTTATGTATTTTATTGCGCTACATCCAAAAACTCTTATAGTAATAACATTATTACTTACATGTGTGGAATATAGCACACAATACTTAATGCACAGAAAGACAAGCTGAATACCAAAAAGTAATGATTGCTGAATATGCAATCATATAACTAATTAGAAGACTGTTTAGTAAGCACTTTATAACTGCTGATGTCAGCATTTTATGACTATACAAGCAGCGTGAAAATCTACGGCAGTTTAGAAGGCTTAGAAGTTGTAACAAATTTAACTCTCAAATATTAAATCTGTTTTTGTTAAATATGCCATCCAACACACACTGTAACTAATCCAGATTATTCAAAAAGAGCAATTTCACACCAAAAATTGGTTTTTTTTGCATAACAAATATATTCACATTTGTGAAAAAATGATACATTGCATACTTTTACTTTATATCTGAAATCCGCTACTTTAATTTGAGTAAAATCAGCAAAAAGCCTTTTTTAAAAAAAAAAAACGTAGGCCTGTACTATATGTGTAATTTTGTGTATTAAGTACATTTTAAACCCTTTATATATAAAATATACATATTTAGTGCATGTATTAGGATTGTTTTAATCATGTCATATTTTCCCTGGTGTAGTGTTGAATCAGCACCATTGCTCCGTAACCAAAATCATTTTGCACAGGCACAAATCTAAAAATTAAAAATACTTAATTAACAGTTAATGCGCATTAAATGGACTGGTTAATGGAGAAAATCAGCATGGCCTTTATTGATTTCGTGAAATTCAAAGTTGTACAATTATCGTGTATGTAATTTTTTTTTACCATAGCATACAGGTTTTGGTGTCTGTCTATAGTTTAGCATAAATAATTACATTGCATAATAATTAATAAATACACTGACTTTGTGTCATACGTATGTATTATATTTGGTTATACTGTATCATACTGTATCATACTGATGCATTTGTAATAGAGGTGTTATGAGGCCAATGGAAAAAACACAGCTGTCAAGTTGAACTCACAAGTATTTGCCTGACACACACTATCGATAAAGATAATCTTTGATCAAACAGCGTACATCGAACTAGACAGCGCTGCGTGCCGAATCTCAGGTAAACAACAGCTTTCTTCAGTTTTCTCAGAATGTTTTCTTCTTTGGTGTTAACTTCCTTTCATTTTCTGACAGTTTTATATGAAGCTGTTTTATAGCTGTATATTTTTCAGTTTCATAGAAGCACAACAACCGCCTGTTCCTGCTCTTCACATTGGGATTGTCAGGTCTTTGTGTATGCAGCTATTTACCCTGTTTTTATTCCTTTCACCCTCAGCTACTAGACTCGCTTACATAAAGCATGAGATGAGTGCTGCGGCTTGTGTTCATGACGGGGTTTGTTGTTGTCAAAGCATCATGATAACAGCCGCGTTGTACACCAGGGTTTAGGTAACGCTTGCCTCTGTGTCTGCAGAGATTGACAGCAACTTAGGCTAGTGTTTGATTTACACAACAAATTACCTCCACTTTGTGTCCCTTTGGCAAGTGACACTCAATTACGTATCCATTATTTACAGAAACATCTTGCTGGTATAAAAGAAGCAGTTTGTTTACTAAATATGAGAGTATGCGGATGAAAGTGAGCGGTGCATAATTCACATTCCATGTTTGCTCTCATGAGCAGATCAACTGAAAATGCTGCCATTTGATGCTTGTCCCCGCACATTAAAAATACAAAAGCGCAGTGCAGCAATGCTTTTGTGATTGTTATTATTTATTTAGTTAATATTGTAGATAGCTTCAATTGGATGTGCATGACTAATACCTGCAAAGATCTGTTCAGGGGGGTTTCAAGCCTAAAACCATTGTAATTCTAAAACAAGTGCTTATTATAATGACAGCATCGAGCACCTAGATTAGCTCAGGTAAAAATTCCCCACCTCCTCCACCCGCCGTCCTTCAGGGCATCTTGGCAAGTCGTTTAATCCAAATGCCAATTTGACATGGTCTTGTTTGGCACTGGTAGGGAAGGTGCAGTGTGTGTGCGTGCCAGGGTAGAAGCACTCCTCCCAGCTTGGTGCGTCTCTAATTGGAGTGCTGTGAGCGGCCAGGGCCGCCAGTTGTCAGTCAGTGTTTAGGATGCCCCAGGGCACTGCTCTCCTATGGGTATCAAAGTGCTCTAATTAAATGCAGGATTCACACTGCTGCCCTCTGCATCACAAGCTAAGAGACAATGACTGAGATATAGTGAGAGAAAGGGAGAGAGAGAGAGACCCATGTCCTTGGACTAGCCACAGTCGCCACTAATTACCTATTGTCCAATTGACATACCACTTTTGCATGGCAATGGACTGGCGTCTCTGACTGGCACACACATAAACACACTGACACATCTCTGATCCCCTGCGCTCATTGCTATTTTTATTTTCCTCTTCCATCCTACCTTTTCCTAGCCAGCATAATTAATCTTTGGCAGATCTCCCCCAGCCAGGTTGCAGTGATCTTGGCCCCCTGTTTATAATTTGATTTGCGGATGATAAAAGCGTGTGTGCCTGTGAAGGAACAGTGTCATTTCCCAGCGCTGTGGAGATGTGCAGGGGCCATCAATCTTCCCCACGTGTCTGGCAAACTGATATCCCAGAAAATTAACTTCAATTAATAGCACAAATCCCTCGGTGTGACTGCGTGGGCCAGTGCTGCTTTGAAGGAGAACCTTCAAAGATGCCTCTTGGCTCACTTTCATACTCGCAAAGTGTTCCCTCCCTTTTTGTTTTTTCGACGGCATGGGAAATATTTGCTGCATCCACACAAATATTCCCATATCAACATGAAAAATTTATTGTACCCTCCCAACTGAATGCTAAGTAGCATGGCAGATCTTAACAAGCCTTTAAGGATGCTCATTAAATCCTGTTACTGATGCATTGTCCTTCAGCACATTGAATGCTCTGTCATATGTATTATGGGTGGAATGGAAGTGTCGATCAAGTACAGACTGGACAAGTTTTGTTGTAAATATGTGAGGACAGAGCATCTTACACTATAGTTTATAGATTGCGATTCATTTGCTATACTGGCATTTTAAATTTCCTATTGAATTTCTTGATTTATCAGAAACAAATAAAGCTGGCATTATTGGCCCCACTGAGGACTAGGAGGTAAGCAAATCTTTTGCTTAATCATTTGCTGTATCACAGGGTGCATTCATAAGCATGCCCTTGACAAGTCACCAGTCCTTCACAGCAGGGGTTGATGTTGGAAAGCGATGCGTCCTTCAGCGATAGGATAGCATGTGTAATGCTGTGACACCCAGTTGCCTTATTAGTACTGTTGTTAGTAGCTTTGTTGTTTTAATCATTAGTATTTTATAACTATATGTAACTATATTGGCTTATATTAACAAAATTATTTTGTCTGTATTTTACCAATAAATTTATTGTCATTGAACCAGTATATCCAGGTCTGATACTCTTTGTTTTGAACATATCCTGACCGGATCAATCAAAAGTTCAAAGTCAATTATGTCAATTGATACAAATTGGCAAAAAAATACACATCTGTTTATAACAAATATGGTATATACATTTACTGTCAGTATGAGCATGTCTCTGTCCCCATAGTGCAGATAGCAGAACTGTGTCTTTACACATCCTCTGGGCTTCTTTCCTTAGATATCTTCTAGACTGACATATGTGCAGAATGGCTATGAGAGACCATTATGGTGGTTCGTGTGCAAAAGCACAACTGGATGTGTGTGTATGTGTGTGTGTGTGTTGCCGCTGACCCACTGAACGACACAGGCCCTGGAGCAATCTGGCTTGCATCCTCACAGCTTTAGGGACGGCAGCTCAGCTCGATTACAGTCAATCCTCCCTACAGACTGCGCTCAAGAGCTTACACTACTGAAGCAATCTGCCTCAACAGCCAGTCCACACACATGTACACACACACACACACACACACACACACATACTCAACACAGTCACAGAAAAGAATGAGCTTTTAAAGGGTCTATTACAGGTCTGTGAGGGAGTGTTCGGGATGGGATAAGTGTCAGACCCTCACTACAGGGATGCTGGAGCTGTGCCGGCTGTTTACTGCTTATACTTTCCTGCCTGCTGTCTGATAAGAGTCAGGCAGAAATCCCACTCACTGAGTAAATGAACACCTGGCATTCTAGAACAACAAAATACACACCCACAAAGCTGTGTTTACTGAGAATGCTGACTCAGAGAGAGACCATTGATGATTTTTAGGGTTAGGAAAGCCATAAACAACCTTCACATTATTTAAACTGAGATAGCTTCTCCACCTGGTGGTATGATTTGTTTACACTTATTACTTATTACATTTATTGTTTTTTGAAAAAAAAGCAATGTAATGCAATTCTGTTCACATGACTCAAAATATCCCAAAATTTTTCATACTATTACAGGTATGAACAATTTGTCTGCTAAACTTGACCAATTTCTTCTTCATTTTCTGTATAGGAAAATATTTGCGTAAAAAGCTTTGATATAACATTAGAAACATTTTTGCAAGAGTAGCTCCAGTCTGAATTTATTCAGTGACTTTTTATGTCTCAGTCAAAGTTGGTTTATGTTGTGGCGGAGGCTTGAACAGTAACTGGACCACCAGTCAGTCACCGGTTTAGAAAAAATCTGCCTATTGTTTTCTTATAATGTGTGCTTTGTGTAATTTTAGGAGACAGGTATGTGTAAAAACCACTGAACCTGTTTTCATCCTGTGCTAAGTGCCTGACATTGATGCAGAGTACATACACAGTTCATGCGTTTAAGGCAACTTAAGGTACATGAATAATGAATGATGACAGTTACATATACTCCTGCAACACAATAATGCTTTTATTACAATGTCTTGTGAAGCAGTTTGTCAAATGCAATTGCTCACCTGCAGCTCAGTCAATGGGAATACTGTGTTTGTGTGCAAGTGCTTAATGGCTTACTGTGTGTGAGTAATGGTGATGTGTGTACTCCATGAAAAGCCTCTGTTTCTTGCCTCTCTACTCTGCCTCAGGCATTGGCTCCATTGGGATGGTTTATATGCAATAGTGGGCTTCTGCGTATTGATCAGTGCTAATGTCTCAATGATATCTTCATGAATCCCCTCTCACCCCATCTCCCTTTTTCCTGCCTCTCTCCCTCCCTCCTACCAGTAGGGATATTACAGCACATCTGCTGCCTGCATGTTACATTCTGTGTTACAGCTGCTCATTTATTAGCCTCCATGCTAATGAAGAAGCCATGGTTTGCCTTGCTGTGTACTAGAACTCACCATTACCATTTGCTGAAATGCTATTTTATACAAGTTTATTTAAAAAAAAAAGAACTGTGCTATAGGATGTCCAGTGTGAGTTTAATCTTGTCATGTTTTCAAGCAAACATACGATTATTACTTTCCATTACAGATATCACTCCTTTCATAGATGTGACCTAACTCACCTTGTCTGCTCACATAGGTCTGCTCTGTGGAATTGCATGTAGCTGTAACTGTAAGTTGGAATGTACACAAAAGCTGACTCACTGCCTGAACTTCACATTTGCTCTTCTGAGTTTCATGTTGTTACTGTGCCCAACATTTGCAAACAGCATTTCATTGTGAGCTGTCGACTCCATGGTCCACCTGGCAACTTTGTCAATGAGCCTGATTCTCTTCTTGGGTCATTTCTAGAGAGTAGCAGGTTCTACTGGGTGACCTGATCCTGAACCTCCTGATAGCATCATGTCCATGGTATCCATCATCTTAGCTCTTTTGACTTGATTCACAGACCATTATCATCTTCTCTCAGAGCAGGCAACACCCTGACGTCAGTTTCACCAAGTACACTGTCACTTCAAACTTTAGAGGAACTCCTCTTCATGTTCCATGTTTGATCATATTTGCGTCTTTTTAGTTTTCACGGCTTCTTAACACCTCTTCCACTTCCTCTTATACAGTAATGATCAGAAGAAAATTGAAAACTCTTATTTTTCATTCTCCTTGAAATGTACTCTCTTCTTTGCCAACTATAAACTTCTTCTCGCCACTTCCCGCTGACACTGCTGTGACACTTTCTGCAAAAGCTTCTGAAAGTCTCTTTACTCCCTCTGTCCTATCATGTCCATGCCAAAAAACAGTGCACTGAGCACTGCTTATTCTGTGAACCTAGTCAGAAAACTCTTCTTTCACTCCAAAATTAACTAATGGATCTCTAAGGAAGTTGTTCTCAAGCTTTTCTTCCTTATTCTGCTTGTTTCCCACTACTCCACCAACATCCTTTGAGGATTACATGCCCCATTTTGAAAAAAGATGACCAAAAGGTCCCTTAAAGCACAGAGTTCAGAGTTTAAAGGGTGCAAGAGGTGACAAAGTAAATCTGATATACTTAAGATTGCTTGTGAGATAGCATGGCACAAACAGGTCCTCACCAAAGCTAAAGCTGCATATTTTTCCTCACACATATAGAAAATTAGATTCATCCTAGATTTTTTTTTACTTAATTCAGTCTTCAGATTAACTGAAAACATCACAGAAAGTAACTATGAAGGTCAGCATGATTTAACATGAATGGTTTCATGACTTTCTTTAACGGTTAGATAAAATTCAATGCACATCACATCAACCATCTATTCAGCAACCTTTCAGATGTGGCACTACTATAGATGTAGTTTAATTAGCTGTTAATTAGGACAAGAATATTTTATCACAATTACTAATACTGAACTGTTCACCCTGATCAGCTCACCTAAGTCAGCAACATGTGTATTAGATCCAATTCCTACACATTTAATTATTATTCAAATAATTGATACCCAGTATTATAGAACCACTGCTTATTATTTTAAATCCATTCCTTACCTTGCTTATGAGCCAGGATAGTTTAAATGTTCTCAAAACCACCATTTCCCCTGTGTGCTGTCTAATTATAGAGCAATTTTTAAATCTACCTTTCCTCTCCAAAGTCTTAGAAAAAGCTGTCTATCAGCAGCTCTGTAGTTACCTCCAAAATAAGAGTATTCATGAAACAGTTCAGTCAGGATTCAGGCCCCATCAGAGTACTGAAGTAGCATTAATTAGGCTACTTAATAATGTATTAATATAATAATTTATTAATATAATCAGATAATAGATGTGCTTTTGACATAATATTTATGTTTGGTTTTGGTTAGATGCATGGGTAGGGTTACTGGGGCTGGAGTCTGGCCTGCCTGCCATCTCCAAACCTTTGGTTTGTCTGGTAGGTAGTCTGGCTTTGGTCCTGCTAATCTTGACGTGTGCATCCTTGCCTTAGACTAAGGACAGAGCTGGGGGTTCATAATCATAGTCTTTTGCCTCCTTAGTGCAATCACTTGGGTTTGTTGATTGCTGGGGAGGTGGGTTACTTACCTTACCTTGCATCAAGAAGTATCATTCATCTGAAACTGATATTAATCACATAGGCAAGTCATTACGTTGGCAAACCTTCATCAAGCAATTCAATATGAGTTGCATTCACAAATGCCACTTAACACTTTACTGTGCAAAAATGTTATGTCATGTTAACAATTTAAAGAAGTGCATCAATTTCTCTCGGCTCAGGTGATCTGGAATGGAATCATACAGTGACAATGTGTATTGAGCTCAGACAAATCAGTATTCCAGATAATTTCTGGGAGAAAATGAAAAGGATGTGCAAGGCTAAAAGGATCATGCAGACTATTATCAGACAAAAAGTCATGGTATGAGGTTGGGTCAGTGCCATTGGCAAAGATCATATTTAGTTCTGCTATGGTAATACGGATAAGTACAGGGATATTTTAAAGCAACATCAATTCCTTCAAGATGATCAAGATCTTTAAGATCTTTTCCATGCATACACATTTTCTCACATATTTTTGACCACTGGAGATCCTCTGACCATAAGTGCTCCCCCAAAACTCAACCTTTTGTGGACACTGCTTTTGTCATGGTAATTATCACTTGGTGATTTCATGTTTGAAAACACATCATAAAGTTATCTTTACTAACCCTAAATTCACCTTACCCAAACTTATTTTGGAATATGCCTGAAATGCAGAAATGGATGTTTATACAAATTAAATGAAGTTGGTCAGACATGAAATACCTTGGTTCATTCTGTTTGAATTGATATAAAAGTCAAAGTAAATTTAAGGAACATTGCACTCCTGCAGGCAGAATCAATATTAAAATTTAAAAAACATCAACAGGTTCTACTCCAGGTTATTTGTTTGAGTAATATACGCCTGTACACCAACTGAGGTCTTCTGGGTCCCTGGTAGCTTCTTCAGTGAGACAAACCTGTTCTTTTAAATGTTAATGAATCAATGCTTTAAAAAAAAAATTCTAATGTTACTAACCCCTGAATACCTGAGTTGGGCATAAATTTAATTTTAACTGTGTCTCAAACTGTTTCTTTAATCAGTAATTTCCTGGCTACTAATTAGTCTATTCTGCAAAGCACATAATATCATTATTCTTAGCGCTGCAGTGAAACGGATGTGATGATGGTGTTTTTAAACACTGTGTTCACTTATTGTGCACCTTACGTATTCTGCACTATATTGCTCTACCTTGTAGATTTAAAGCTAGGCCACCACCACAGTGAACCCACGTTCAAGTTTCAGCAGTGCCTTATCCTGGGAGCCCTAATTCTGTCATGCCTATTCATGCATGACAGAGGGAGTGCTAGTTGCTATAGCCTCCTTTTCAAAAATTTATTATAATGCCCCATGCATCAAGCTACATTATAGAAAGAATTTGGATAATAAGAATTCTGATAACTAACTCACTATCTACCTCTGTATACCTTCACTAAAAACTATAGCCCTTTATCTTAAAACATCTTTAAATCATTACAAGTGACCTGGAAGAAGGAAGACAACTACTTCACTCCCAAAGAATTGTTATCTTTCTAATCTTTCTCTGTCTCTGTCTGTCTGTCTGTCTATCTTGGCTGTGTTTGATTATTCAGGGTCTAAGCAGCCTCCTTCCCCCTCGTTTGTTTTCATTAGAGTGATTGTCTCAGTGTCTCTTGTAACCTTCAACTATTTTCACATTCCTGAAGAAAACATACAATCTGTCATCTTATGCCTGTCTCTGACTAATGGCCTTTGTGCACAAAATCTCCTATAGCAAAAATGTTGGGGTGTAAAAAACGCTTTGGTATTAAGGGGCAGTTAATAGGGTATCCTAGCATTCTTCTATGAATAGCTTTCTACAGGGCCACATACAGTATTTTCACTTCAGCTCAGTTCTGGATAAATATAACAGCATTTAGGTTGTGAGAGACATATATGAGCAAAATATGTCAAGTGCTTTCTTTCCTGTTCTCCAGAAAACAAAATCTATAAAGAAATGGTATAAACTTTGATGGAGAACTAGAGTGGGTTGCTTACATACCTGACATTAATTCCATATTACAACATCAATATTCTGTATTTTGAGCAAATTTAACACTAAATCATATGCAGTAAGACATATGAGCTAGTCTATACACACTGCCTTTATTACTTAACAGTAGCTACTTTATACTGGATTACAAGGAAACCAATGTTATTAAATTATTATTACAACTTTACCATTACAATGCATTAAATCTATTTACAAACATGACTGATTCACAGTATCTATTAGCTTGTAACTTATATATTGTTTAGATATTATATACAGTAGCCTTAAGGTTTAGAAGAAGGTGCTTCCATGGTAGCTTTTAAGCAATTTCATTTATAAATGGATTTGAAAGGGAAATGTTTTAGTTTTTCCAATCTGTCAATCACAGCGTTGTTAAAATCAGGAATGCCATTAGTTGGTTGCCTTTCAATTGAGAGCACATGTCCCCGCTGTCTTTTTCAGCACAGGTGTTCTCTTCAGAAATCAAAAAGTCACTTAAAAGAGCTTAAGTGCCCACATTCTGATTACACACACTGGAACACACTCATCTGATTACTCACAAGGACATTTAAACTTCATTCACGTATTCACTTACTCTAAAGTTCTAACATTCCCCTTGTGTTTCTGAATTCTTGTTCATTTTGACTCCACTTTGCCTTGCGCATTTGGATCATCTACCTTAATCAGATTGATTTGTAATTAACAAACTTAGTACTGTTTTTTCCAGTTCTGTATGAATGTCATCCAGGGGACTGGATACCAGGGGATGAATGTGGGCTGGTAGCTCAGGATACATTGGTAGGGTATTATCCCAGAGGAGCAGTGGGTGCAATTTCTGTCCAGGGGAGGAAGTGAAATCTACCTGATTGTATAAAATGTGCAGAAACTTGTCCAGTACATGGTGTACTGTGCATAGATGTACTCACACTGACTATTTATCTTAGGTTTTTATGGACATATGAAGCATTGAAGAGTGCCTCAGAAACTTGGTCCTTCATCCTCCATGTTTCAGCTTGAGAGATAGGATAAACACATGAACACGGGGGTATAGCTCTTCCCATGAGATCCATAAGGCTGTTTCCTTTTCTTGCCTATTAACCTACTTGTAGGGACCCTGCCTCTATTGCAGTCCTATGTACTTATGTATACTACTTTGTGTGCTTGTGTTTTGTGTTTTAGACACAGAATTCAGGAATGGGTGTGTTAGGAGACCTACCTCGCGCTCCCATGCGAGCCACCGACTGCCGATACAGAGCAACTGGTGAGCCGGTTTATATGCAGCACCTAATTGATGGTATGACGACGAACACCTGAGGCTCTCGTTATGTAAGCACCAGCCTCAGTGCTGCTCGTTGCCACGTCGCTACAGTATGCTCGGCTCTACCCTTAGCTTGCGTGGCAAGACAACGATTTAGAGACTGGCCAATTTATCCCGCTAGTCTGTTAGGGACATATCCGGGTTCCCCGAGGTTTTGCCTCTCTCCTGCACGCTGCTTAGCGTCACTCCGCTCGGTTGGCAGCTCCATTTGGGATGCGTTCCAATGTGGCTTCTTCTCGAGCCTTCACGCTCGAGCAAACGCTCGCCCCCTGACACTTTGGGACCGTTTAGCCTCTCTCGATTTGGGACGCGGCCCAATGCCACTTCTTCCCGCATGGTTAGCATGCACGAGCTCACGCTCGCATCCCCAACGACTCAGCGCCCTGCGCGGTCGGATCGCCAACGAACTTGCCAGGAGATTCCCCCTTTCGAGACATCCCCTGGTCGTGTGTTTTCCCTTTTATTTTCTGTACTCTTTGCTCCACCTTTTGTGTTACCCCTTATCCTTCTGACGTCGTTCGTTCCTCCATCCTGCATCTTTGGGCCCTCCCTCCAGTTCCGTAACAGAACGACGTGGCTGCAGATGGACCCAGCGGGTACCCATGACACCTGGTTGTTTGCCAGCAGGGAGCAGCTATCGGGCGCCACGTAGCAGCCATAAAAAAGCTGACTGAATGACTTGCCCAGGTCGTAGTGGCCGGTGCCCCTCCTAACCCGATCATGCCAGTGGAAACCCCATTGCCACCGCCAGAGCGCTTTTCCGGGGACCCCAGTAAATGTAGGGGGTTTCTTCTCCAGTGCGCACTCAAGTTTGAGTTGCAGCCATCGTGCTTCCCCTCCGAGCGCTCCAAGGTGGCTTATATGATCTCCCTGCTTTTGGGTAGGGCCTTAGAATGGGCTACGGCCGTATGGGAACAGAAGGGGTCCGTCTACGCCACCAAGAAGGCGTTTTCAACGGCGCTTAAGGAGATTTTCCTTCACCCCTCGGGCCAGACCCAGGCCAGTCCCCGTCTGGTGGATATCTCCCAAGGGAACTGCCCTGTGGCGGATTACATTGTGGAATTTCGGACCCTGGCGGCAGAGGCTGGATGGGAGGAAGGTCCCCTCACTGTGCTCTTTCATCGGGGCCTCAAAATGGCTCTGAAAGATGAACTCGCATTCGCATTCCTAACTCTCTCTCGACCTTTTACCAGCTAGCCGCCTCCCTCGATAACTGCATCCACCAACGGGGTGCGACTCGCGTCCGACAGTCATCCTCATGGACCCGAGAACCCCCAAGGTCTCACTCGGGTGGTCGCCAGAGCCAGAGCCTATGCAGCTTGGCGGGACAGGGCCCACCAGGCCTTCCAAGAAACTAAAAACTAAAAGTCAAACTAAAAGTGCAGCACTGGGGAGGGGCTCCAGCATCGCGCTTCTCTGTCGCCCCCACTCATGGCCTCTCCATCAAGGCCTCCCTCGCCTGGAAGGAGAGGTCGGTACCCCTTCGGGTGTGCATCGACTCGGGTTCAACCTCCAAATTCATTGACAGGAGCTGGCTTCCCAACTCAACATTCCCCTGGAGCGGCTTAAGACCCCCATAACCATCCGTGGGGTTAATGGCCAACAGCTCCAGGGAGGCCCCATCACTCACCAAACCCATCCCCTTACCATCACTCTTGGCGAACACCAGGAGACCCTAGCCTTCTTTGTCACCCAGGCCCCTCAGATGAAAGTGGTCCTGGGCCACCCCTGGCTAAAGCCCAGCCATTGACTGGTCCACGCCTTCCCAACGCGACTGAACCTCCTGAGAACCTCTCGAGGGTTCCTCCGCAGTATTACGACCTGGCAGAGGTTTTCAGCCATGCCCGAGCCCAGTCTCTTCTTCCTCTCTGACCCTTCGATTGTGCCATCAACCTCCTGCCAGGCACCACGCCTCTCAGAGGGCACCTCTTCTCTCTCTCGGAGCCTGACCGAGAAGCCATGGGGAAGTATATTAAGGAGGCCCTTAAGCAGGGAGTCATCTGACGCTCCTCTTCCATGTCACGGAAGTTTCGTTTCTGGGGCTTGTGGTCTCACAAGGCGCAAGGCGCATGGACCTGGCCAAAGTTGAGGCTGTCAAAGCTTGGCCGGTTCCTACCTCGAAGCGCCAGGTTCAGAGATTCTTCAGAAAGTTCATTCGGAGCTTCGCATCGTACCCCGGACCAGATCCTGGCCCCCCTATCCTGGGGCATAACCAGGGCAGTGACTCGGGCTCAGGTAGCTGAGGCCAACCTAGGAGGTGGACAATGCCTGTGCGTGACCAGGTGCTGCAGTGGGGGTACTCCTATCAACACCTCAGCTCACAACACCCTGCAGCACTCCGCCTATGGCAAGTCGCCCTTTGAGGCCCGGTTTGGCTACCCCCCCTTCTGTTTTCCGAGCAGGAGCCCGAGATTGGGGTCCCCACCGTGGCCCAACAAGTGTGGCTTAAGACCACACGGCTCCTCAAGGCTTCCCAGGGGGTAGCCAAACACCAGGCGGACCGCAAATGACAGTCCGCTCGCACATTCCACCCTGGGCAGAGGGTCCTCCTCTCCACCAAAGACAGAGTCAAGGGTACCCCTCTCAAATTGGCACCCAGGTTCGTGGGCCCTTTCAAGGTGCTCAGGCACATAAATCCTGTGACGTACAGGTTGGACCTCCCGACTAGTATGAAGGTCCATCCCTCTTTCCACGTCTCGTGGTTACGACCCTTCACCTGTGGCACCCCCACAACACCCCCGGGCCCTCGAACCATCCAGGGAGCTCCCGCCTACACCCTCCGCCGTCTGCTTTACAGGTGACCCAACTGCTTGAGAACCGACTGTTTGTTAAGGCCAAGATGTGCGAGTTTCACATACATACGGTCACATTCCTTGGCTTTTTCATTCAGACCTCACCTACATCTAGCCGCCGAAACGGCTCAACCCCTATCAGGACAGATGGACCCTGTTCTTTTAATTTCACCTTAACCTAAAGGCCTGGCTCTTAGAATGTCAAGACTAACGTCCTCTTATGTTAGTTCTCCACTGACAGCCTTGACAGCGCCGGAGACACCATCCTCCCATCTGACCGTCTGGTAGCCCAACTTTCCTGGTAGGTAGAATGGAACGTACAGGGGTGGACCTCCAAAATGATTATATGTCCCTAACACAGCCAGAGCTGCTGTCGTCCAATGGGGAGTTCGACCTGTCACCCAGGGAGGCACCACACGGTGGCCCTCCATGGGCTTCGATGTGAAGGCATTCATGGGTGCCTCCACCATACGCGCCCGGAGCAAGGCTTCCCACCAACCTCCAGAAGGTTTCCTTTAGCCCTTGCCTGTACCCGGACGTCCGTAATCCCAGTCCAACGGCATGATGGTAATTCTCACCGTAATCACCAGGTTTCCATCTGCCTGCCGAAACTTCCCATGGCCTCAGAGATGACAAGGATCCTGTTTGACCGGGTATTCATGATTGACAGAATTCTGTCATACATCGTATCTGACAGGGGGCCCCAATTTATCTCTCAGGTATGGAAGGCCTTCTGCAAGTCCATGAGCACCACAGTGAGTCTCATCTCTGAATTCCATCCCCATTCTAATGGACAGGGGGGAATGGGCAACTCTGCTCTGCTTGTCTGCTAAGGACCCCACTAAGTGGAGCTCCCAGTTGGCCTGAAACAAGGGTGGCAACAACAAGCAACACCAACGGTGATGTTTGGCTTGTTGTTGGCTTTATGTCAGCATCTGCCATGGTTTTTTTTTTTCAGTTTGAGAGCTGGCCTGTTGGCACGGTTAGGGGAATGAGGTTTGTGTTTGAGTATATGTTATATATATATTATAGCCTATAACTTATAGGTATACTGCATACTGATAAAATTTTGTTCAGTATTGCAAAACAATCGAGATGTGGAACAACTGGATATTGAAAGGTATTTCGCACACTGCAATCTAGTATTATAAGCCTCTTGCAGGCTAATATTGACTTTCTTGCTCCTCTGTGAACGTTAGTTGCTTAGGTTTGCGCTGACTTGCACAGACCTTTTTTCATGAATGCCGATAGTCTTATGCATACACAAACTTGTAGTTAGCATCAGCCAGGAAGTATCTTAATATATAATGAGAGAGAGTAAATTTACTACTAGCTGCAAATATATCTGAAAAGGGTTTTGTGTGAATTATGAAATGAGACATATAGACAGTCTTTTTGTTGGTCGTGAAGGTAATGTGATGAGTTTATAGCATACAACAGTTATTATCATTAGTAACATTCATTTTGGCTTCACTGATGATGTAATTAACCTTTAAACAGCTTCTACTGAACCGAGGTTTGAGAAGAGGTAGTCTCTCTCCTACTTTCATTCTCTGCTGCTGTGAAAGGAGATTTTTTTTCTGTCAAAGAAGTCTAAGCCCCAGATTTTATTAAATGTGCGTATATACAGTGAGGAAAATAAGTATGTGATACACTGTCGATTTTGCAAGTTTTCCCACCTACAAAGAATGGTGAGGTCGGTCATTTTTATCTTAGGTACACTTCAACTGTGAGAGATTGAATAAAAAAAAAATCTGTGTGTGTGTGCATGCGTGAGTGCGTGCATGTGAGGAGAGAGAGAAAGAGATAGAGACAGAGAGCACCTTTCAATTTTCATCCATTAACACAAAAGCTTTTCCTTGCATTTTTACAATGTACATTCCCAGGAAACACATCTGTTATGAGTACAAGTCCAGTTTCTTTGACATGCTAGGATTTCTGACCATGATTTTCAGAGTTGTCATTCTGATTTTGATGAAATTGGTTAGAAAAATGGCTTCATTATTGACTGCCACTTGAAATTTCTTACAGTATAGAAAGTTGTATAAAATTGTGTCCATTGACATCACTGCACTGTCCAAACTGCCAATAAAAATGCATACTTTTGAATTAAAAATCATGCAAATTAACTTCAAAATTTGGACATGACTATGTGGTAGTAATTTTATGAGTAGCCTAAGTATCAACACTGGATTTTTGGCATTTGTCTAAACTAAAGTGTGTCTTTCTATGAATGAATTCAGAGATTAGGTTAAATAAGATTTAAGGTTCTAGATTTAAATGTAGGCTCCATAATTGCCCAAAGTGGCAGCTCAACATTATGTTTAATAGTAGAGTAAATAACCATGTAGTATGTATTCAGTACAAATATTCATATTTTGTTTACTGTGACTTTTTATTGGTTATTGTAGTTTGGCACCCTAATCAGCGTCACTTGATATTTCTAACCCTGCACCCTCCCAAATTAGCACTGGAGACTCCGGAGACTCTGTTTCCTAATGCTCAGTCACCCTGTTTCATATTCTGCCTCTGGTGAGGATCTGTCATTATCTGTCACTTATGAAGTTGATATCATCAGTACTTAAAAAACACTGATTAACTGTTATCATTTCTCTTTAACTGGATGAAGTGCTGTATATTCTGACAGAATAAAAATTTTATAAGTATGGGATAATATTTGAATAGTCATTTTAATATAATATTAATATAAAAAAAACTTGAACATTAAGATATAATGTTTTATCATATCTTCCACCCCCAACCTAAGGTTAACAAGGTGGGTCCCGATGTTCCAGAGATTGACACTGGCATTTTGGAAGGAACACTGTGAACTTCTTTAGACTGTTTCAATGATACTTTAATGACTACTAATTCACTACATTACCCAGCCTCCATTGCTCTCATCACATCATGCACATCATCATTGTTTTGTGTCCTGATTGCACTGATTATACGCGCATGCACCTACCTCACTTGATTTAAATGACACAATTTAAATACCATTTATTGGAATTAGTATTAGAGTTATGTTATGTTGTGTTCCCTTAAAAAATACCCAATATATCCTGAGCCACAATAAGGTTTTCTCAGCAATTACAAGTTACTTGCAGTTTAGTTTGTTGGGCTAAGCAATAGCTATACCAGCTAGCTGGTATAGTGCAATATGGGAGTTATAAGGTCTCCGTATCTCCTTCCTTAGCCCTGCACTAAGCTCCCAGCCCCACGAAGCAAAAACAAACAATGATACTCCATGCTTATTTATTTACCATGACATATTTGCTCTCTCTCTATCTCTCACTCTTTTTCTCTCTCTGGTAGATGATAGGAGCAAGACCTCAGACATATTTGTTTGTGCTGGCTAGTATTGCAGACTAAACTGGTATGGGGGCCTCAACAGCTGCATTCGATCAAAACACCAGCGAGTGTGAAGCCTCCACCTGGCAAAACATAATGGGAGTGAGACTGACAAGAGTAAAACATCTTTGTTAGCATAGAAGTAGTTCTATGAAGTAAACCACCTGATCTGGGCATGGGTTTTTACATGTAAATGCTTTAAAACAGGCAATGCGAAATCAAAAAGTATATGGTTGTATATGCGGAAAGATTATTATCCAGAATAATTGGATTTGAAGTCTGAAGGCCAAATAGTGTGTTTATGTTAGTGGATTTTTTTAGGAGGAGGAGGAGGACCTTTAGCCTGATTTTGAACTGAGTTCAACAAATTGAAGCTTTTGTTTTAAAAGCTTTTCCCCAGAACATCAGCTGCTTAGCCATGAAGACCCATCAGTATCAAGTTTATGATCACCCACAGTGTGAGACAGATTAGTCTCAGCCAGCACACCCTGTCTGATCAAGGGCTGACATATTTTCTTTGGTATCAGTGTGGAATTTACTTTTGTCCGCTGTCTGTGTTAATATGGTGCAGCATAACCATCCATAATTATGAGAACCCTTTGTCTGGCCATGTGTCTTTGTATAAAAGCTGTCATATTATCTCAGAATATCAACTCAACACCATTTGTTTCTCTCTGCAGGCAACCCTAAGGTGTCACATTTTCCTCCAGTTACAAACTAATGTTGCATGTTAACTTCACCTATGCTGGGGCAAAAGGACAGCATGTTCCATTCTCTCTTGTTTCTTCCAGAGGTTGGAAGAAGTCTAATGCGTTAAGTGGTTTGTGGTAAGAGGAGGACATTACTGGGGAAAACACCAAGACTTCATAATTTCCTGTGTTTGTAAGATTGTCCAAGATGTGGTGTAGTCTCAAAAACACTTTTTCTTATAGTTTGCATGTCAGTTGTATGTGCGGTATTGAAAATGTTACTTAAAATGTTTTCTATTTTATTATTATTTTATTATTTTATGTTTATGCCCCATGTAAAATGTGCAGATTTCAACATTTTAAATACATTAAAACTTGCAAATCTTACTTGGTGGGTATACTAGACATCAGTTAAATAAACCAGGCTAATATTTATCTGAATGGGAAATTGTTGTGGTACACAGACAATAAATCAATTAATTAATTAACTAAACCCTATTTGCATAAAATAACCAACTACTAGCCATTATTACTACTACAGTAGCATGACATGGGGTCACTCATAGCCCATAATCTCTTTTTTTGGTCTTGGGCATGGTGGAGAAGTTAAGGTGCAATTATGAGTTCAAACAGGTGCAAGTAATACAGTAAAGAATGCAAAATAGGAGTGCAGGTAATTAGATACTTATTTCATTTTCAATTTAATTATTTAAAAATCATACAATGTGATTTTTTTTTAGATTCTGTCTCTCAAACTGTATCTAGGATGAAAATTACAGACCTATCCATTCTTTGTTGGTGGAAAAACTTGCAAAATCAGAAGAGTATCAAATACTTATTTTCCCTGCTGTATATATATTATACCTGTATTGTTTGAATTCACAACAGCATATTATTGTATCTATACACCAAACAGAAAAAAATGTCCTTTTGATCCACCTGGATATTGTTATGATATGTGGTCGGACCCAAGTATGCAGAGACCGAGGAATATAATGGCGTATAATAATAATGGGGAAATAATATAGAAACAAACTAAAAGGGGGAAATGCGGAGCAAAAGCTCCTGAACATACGAAAAACAAGGTGGAAAAAGGTGCGCCATAGCGCCAAAGGGCAGATGTACAGTGAGCACGATAAAGCGCTAATTTGGGACGTCTCCCAAATCATGAGGCACGGAGGAAGTCTGCAACTGCAGAGGGCGAGCATGAGTTCAGAAGGCGCCGAAGTGCTGGGAGGTGAGCATGAGATCGGGCATGCATGTAGCACAGGAGCGAATAAATCGCGAAAGACGCCAAAGCACCAGAGGGCATGAGCTCAAGCGTGCAAGTAGCGCAAGTAAGTGAAGCCAGGATGCGTCTCAAATGGGAGCGTGCAGCCGGCAGGAGTGAGACTCGATAGGGACCGCGGACTGAGAGAGTGTGAGCTCAAGCATGCGAGGAGCGCACGAGCATAGAAAGGGAAACCCTCAATGTGTGCCTAAAGTACTAGATACCTCGGGGGCACTATAAGCCCTGGAACGTTACCAACTGACCATACTGACCGAGCTAACGTCCAGAGCTTCGAGGCGCGTACCCGTATGCGCGTGCGCACCGGTGGTTGGGTGTGCAGGAAGTGTGTGACAACCTGGCAACGAACAATGCTAGAACCTGCACTTAAGTAACTGGAGAAGCAGGAGTCCGTCGTCAGGTCATAAATTAAGCACCAGATATAAACTGCCTCACTAATTAGTCACTCATTAGTGAGTTCAGGCACTGATGTTGTGCCTTAAGGTCTGACTTCTTCCAATTTAATCCAAATAATGGGGTTGAAGTCAGGGTTCTGTGCAGGCCAGTTGAGCTATTCACCACTAACAAGCAAACCATTTCTTTTTGGACCTCACTTTGTGCATAGGAACATTGTTTTTCTCAGACTGAACGCTCTTCGAATTGCTGCCACAAAGTTTCTTTTAAATTTCCCTTCTAAAAGTGTGGGGTCCAGACCATTCTCTGCATACTTCCACACAGTGAAGCATGCTTAATCACTCCAGGGTTTAAACTGCTCATCCAATTGCTGTAAGCATTGCAGTAATACAGGCCCAACTTGAATTTGCATGTGGCGATCTTAGGATTGGGTGCACTCACTATGGGACTGAATGCAGTTCATGTAGCTTTGAAAACAATGTACAGATATGGTTTCCTGGTGTAATTTGGTATTAGGTAGTAAGTATTGCAATCAGGAATAGTTTAATTTATTACAGTTCATATATGCAATAAGGCTGAACTGTCGGTGGTACTAATAATTTCCAGTTGTAATAGGTTGTAATATGCTAAGGAGATGGTTATGTTATCCAACACCTATTGACCCAAAAGCTCACGGCAGACTAAATCCAATGTGAGCTAACTGTCTTTTAGTGTAGTTCTCCACTTTTGCCTTCTGGAAAAGTCAAGGACAATGATCAAGTGTGTGTACATGTGTGTAGGCAGTGGTGCTGCTGCTGATTCTCCCGTCTCAGGTGTGCTGTTGAAAAAATGTTGCTTTGTTGTATGGTGAAAGGGACGAGTCTGGCCTTAATCTTACTGTTATCACTCTTCTGCTGTAGACAGAAAGGATTAGAATTGACACTACAAATCAAGCTCTCCCGCTCTCCCTCTTTCTCAACCTCTCTCTGTTATCCTCTCTCCATTCATTGTCATATATCGGGAAAATGCGTGTTTCCAGTGAATATACAGAATCAAAGACCTAACCAACTGGCAGCCGTCTAAATCTTTGATTCTAGTTCTAGTTTCATTCCTCCAGTTTGAGGTATGACTGCATCAGGCACAATTAAGAGGTGCTGAACCACAAGGGTGACATTGTTAAAGTCAGTTCAACCTAACCAAGCTTGAAGTGTCTGAAGCACTAGTTGCTCTTCTTATAGAGTGACAAGTCACTTAATTTTTATCTCACATCAGCTGTATGAAACACACAACTTAGTTTAGTTTACAGAGAGATTTACTGACATTGTGAAAACTTTTTGCTGATTGAATTTTCAAATGTATCATTGATATTGACAAAAAAAATCAACACCAAGCAAAATATTTTAACCTGTGCAAGAAAGGGTAGGTATTGATGTGGTCCATCTGCACTCAAACATTGCACTGCTTAATTTTATTTTTTTGTAGTTTGGGGAAAAGCAGTCATGCTTTTGGTATTTATTTTATATCAAATGTATTTTATTTTGTGTCTTTGTGTATTATGTTGCGTGGTGATGTGTGTTGTAGTTTGTATTGTGTATAGGTTGGAATAAATATAATAAAAAGTTGCAAAAATGTGTAAAAATATTTTATATAATTATGGTACATCTGAGAATTATGCAACCAAAATCACATCAAATCACATCAATCCCAGCATTCAGCATTCAAACGTGGAAACAGACCCCTTTGTACGTTGGTGAATGCTCAAGTTAATGGAAGAGAAGAGTAAAATTAACATAAATTTTCAGTTTTAAGACACTGGTAGAATTCTCTTCCTGACAGGACTAGTGCTGTTATTAATCTGAAGGAGGGAAAAATCTATGACTAGAAAAAAAACATACATTTCAATTTTTTTCTTAAAGTTTACGTTATATACAGAAATATGAATTATTCGTTTAATTTCATTTTAGATAACCATTTATCACGCGGCAATATGGCTTTACATTTATAATATTAGATTATCTGCAGTAGTTTATGAACAACCAAAATGTTATAAAATTGCTAAAGCTATATGAACTGTATTTTGCCCAAATGCTGTCTACTTAAAATTAAATTAGTGAACCAAACCTGTTATATCATCCCACTTTCTTTGTCTGCCTCTATTTGTGTGAGCATGTGTGTGTGTGTGTGTGTGTGTGTGTGTGTGTGTGTGTGTGTGTGTGTGTGTGTGTGTATGTATGTATGCTTGTGTATGTGCATACAAGTTTATGTGTGTATTTATGTGTTTGTGTTTTTGTGTGTATATATGCACGCATTTATATATGTTTCGTTTTCACGCAGTTATACCCACAATATCCATTTCAGCTTGACCCATGTATGCAATGTCTTGACACTGGTGATGTCTTTTTTAATCTAATACACCGTAAATACTTTTGTTTCACAAATCTTGTGCAATATGCGAAAAACTTCTGACATAAAAAGTGTCTCTAAGTATCTCTCTAAGTATCTTGTAATTTAATCACATTAAACAAATCATAGTATTGCATAGCTCTCTGATTATTTGTACTATGCAATATTAGTTAGCTTTGTTTTAGTGAAAGAAATTTAGAATTTTAGCAGTTAAACAAATAATACAGTATAGTGTACACGGTGTATGCAGCTGCATATTTGAAGTTTCAAAAAAGTGAAAAAATGTGTGATCATACACAGAGAGCTAGTTATTCTATATCTCTTGTATTCGCAATCCCACCACACTATCATAGAATAACATCAGACAATGTTAATTTTTCATATGTTAATCATA